>CM014271.1:87146379-87171426 GCA_004135705.1 Alloteropsis semialata | reverse complement strand
TCTCTGGAGAGCACGCGAGGAAGTGCCAGAAAAAATGTCAGGAAAAAATGATGATGGACATCAGAGAGAGGGGCAACGACGTCATGATCAATCAGGAGAAAGATTCTTTAGAGATAACATTCAGATGATGAGTTACGGCCTCTTTGCTTCACAGGATTGGGTCCCCACCACAACTTACGCTCCTGGCCGCAAAATAGAGAGCCGAGCCTCTACCGCTCTACGATCCTCCCGTACGTACACATTCTCCCTTAAAACAATTGATTGAGACAGGAAGAGCAAGATCCAAGTGTCTGTAGCACCACGCGCCATATGACCCCAAGTGACGGACGCGGCGATCAAGAAAGCAGGCTCCACGGCACTGATCTGCTCCTCACCCTGCCGCCCTACCCAACGATCGGCTCCGCTGCCATGGCCGAGCGCGAGGTCCCAGCAGCGTGTTGGTGATATGAGGCTGCTAGTACTGCTACTACTGAAGGATGCAAGCCTCTGTCGCCTGGTCATGGGCCTCGTCGGAGCTCCCGGCCCATGAAGCCGAGTGTAAGAATTGCCGGGCCAGAATGGTCTAAACCCATGTAACGGGTGTAGCTGTATTTAAGTGGAGAGCTGCGAGAGGAAGGATCAAGTTGTATGAACAAACCTAAACTCTGAATCAATCTGACCTCGTCCCTGTCCCCTCTCGTGCTGTTCTGGATCTTCCTCTTCCCTTCTACCTTCCCCACCTAGCGATTGCTAACAATCTGGTATCAGAGACACCGAACCCTGGATCCAATCCACCCTCACGACCACTACACACGTTTCTAGCGGCGGCTCGGCGCCATGTCTCCGGAGTCCAAACTGTTGCTCGACGAGATGCAGAAGCTCTTCACCGAGCAGAATCAGAAGCTGGATCAACGCTTCAAGGAGAACGACACCAAGTGGGAATAACGCCTCCCCGAGTTCGAGCGGCGCAAGGAAGATCGGGTGCTGAAGCTCGAGTTGGCGGCGTCCGCGTTCGAGATTTGGCAGCCGGAGATCGAAGGGACGATCGACGACGTCAAGCTTGAGATCCGCAAGCTGTCCAAGCTTTGGGATCGAGCCGCTTTCGAGCACGCTGGGGGCGAGCCGGGCATCATCTGCAGCCCGGGGTCGGAGATCGAGCGCCCACCTACTCGGAACATCGCCGACGGGCCTGATGGCCACCACGTGGAACACAACAACCGGGACGATGGATATGGCTCGGTTACGACCATAGCCCATCTCCCGGTCAAGGGTACGTACGCTCCACATCAGCATCCATCCGCACCTGCCCATCCGCATCCATCCGCACCTCCCCATCCGCATCCCTCTGCAGCTATCCTCCCCCATCCTTCGGCACCACCTGTTCGAATCGAATCGGTTGCTGGTCGTTGGGGATCTTCTGGGTCGGCAGGGAATTCCGCTGGAAAGTTGCCTAAACTTGATTTCCCCAAATTTGATGGAACCAATCCAAAATTGTGGCTCTCCCGTTGTGAGATTTACTTTGAAATGTATTTTGTGGAACCACATCTCTGGATTAAGATAGCTACAATGCCTTTCATTGTGGCATACATGATAATTTGGATTTGACCAAAGGATATTGATCCAAGAGGGATTAGAGTCTAATGTGTTAGCGAGAGCCGCAGCGCTCGGACTAGCGGCCTTGCGCAACGACCGCGCGCGCCGCGTCCGTCATGCTCGCCATGCCGTCCACGCACGCCCGCCACGCCACGCGCGCTCGCCGCCCGTTCGCTCGCTGCGCTCGCTCCTGCTGACTCGCTCCGATAGTTAGGCATCCTGTACATGTATAAATATGAGATGATGAGATCAATACAAACTGAGGCTTGATCAATTCCTACTCTACATGGTATCAGTGAACGCGGGTTCCATCCTGGACAATCCGTTCGCCACCTCCTCTGCTTCCGCTTTCATGGCTCACTCTCCTGCCCATTCTTCCACCTCCTCCGAGGACTTCTCCGACGGCAATCTTCCCCAACCTGCATCAGCCGCCGTTGTGCAGGCGGTGAACATCCGCTCTCACGTTCCCGTCGTCCTCAACTTCAACGAGTCCAACTACACCCAATGGCGCTGCTTCTTCGACTCCATTCTTGGCAAGTTCGGGTTGACGAATCACGTCAGGGCGCCGACGCCGCTTGAGCAGCGCTCCGCTGAATTGTGCATGGTCAACCACTGCCTCGTCAACTGGATCTACACCACTGTCTCCAAGCCCGTCTTTGACATCATCCACAAGCCCCGCGTCACCGCGTTCTCCCTCTGGTCCGACGTCGAAGGCCAGTTCCATGACAACGCGCTTGAGCGCGCGGTCATCCTGGAGGCCGAATTTCACGGCATCAAGCAAGGTGACATGACCATCCGCGACTACTGCACCAAGCTCAAGCACCTCGCCGACAATCTGCGTGACATCGGCCATTCCGTCTCCGAACCAAGTCAAGTCCCCAACCTCCTTCGTGGTCTGCATCCCAAGTACCGACATGTCAAGCCGGTAATCAAGTCCAAATCCCCACCCCACACATTTGCGAGTGCTTGCTCGTACCTTCTCCTTGAAGAGGTCAGTGATGACCACGACACCAAGATGGAGGCCGGACTCGCGCTCGTCGCCGACCACTCTGCTTCGTCTACCGGCAGCTCTTCCTCGACTTTCGCTGGATCCGCTGACACCGCCTCTGGATCTGGCGGCCAACGCCCCAAGTCCAAGAACAAGAAGCGCGGCCACGGTCCCAATCCCGGCGGCACCTCCTCCCTAGCCGCTGGCGGTGGCAACGGCGTCGACGCCCCTCCCCAGCGTCCTAGGCGGCTGGCTATAACCCTTGGACCGGCCTCGTTCAGGCCTAGCCCATGCCGTTTTGGGCCCCTGGTGCAGGGGTCCTGGGCCCTCGCCCGCCGTTCCAGCCCAACAACGCCATGATGGCCCAGCATCAAGCGCCCCCAAGATTCCCACCAGTGCAAGTGGGTGTTCAAACACAAGCTCAACCCCGATGGCAGCCTCGAACGTTACAAGGCCAGGTGGGTTGTGCGGGGCTTCAACCAGCGCCCGAGCATCAATTTTGGGGAAACATTCACCCCGGTGGTGAAATCGGCAACAATCCGCATGGTTCTCTCCATCATCGCCTCCAAGCAATGGCCGGCGCATCAACTCGACGTCTCCAACGCCTTTCTCCACGGCCACCTCGATGAGCAGGTCTTCTGCCAGCAGCCTACGAGCTTCGTCGATCCCAACCAGCCAGATGCGGTGTGCATGCTATCCCGCTCCCTCTACGGCCTGCGCCAAGCACCACGCGCCTGGTTCATGAGCTTCGCCACCTTCGCCACGTCCATCGGCTTCAAGCAAACTCGTTTAGACTCATCTCTGTTTGTGTTCCGGAACGGCGTCGATATGGCCTACCTCCTCCTCTACGTCGACGACATGATCCTCACTGCTTCCTAGACAACACTCCGCAACATCATAGGGAAACTGCAGTCGGCGTTCGCAGTCAAGGACATGGGTCCTGTACGGTTCTTCCTCGGCATCAACGTTCGCCGGGACAATGACGGGAAGCCAAGTGCATTCCGCGACAGCATTGGCGATGGCTCGGTACTCGGCCTCTGCACTCGAACGGGAAACCGTCGTCTGCTGCTTCGAGGACCATGACACCAGGGAGTCCCCGATGAAGACGCAGAACACACGCTGCGTCCGTCATGCTCGCCATGCCATCCACGCACGCCCGCCACGATCGTCACGTGCGCTCGCCGCCCGTTCGCTCGCTGCGCTCGCTCCTGCTGACTCGCTCAGATAGTTAGGCATCCTGTACATGTATAAATATGAGATGATGAGATCAATACAAACTGAGGCTTGATCAATTCCTACTCTACATATTGGGCTTCCAGCGTGGCAGCCCATTAGCATGGTCAATATAAGAAGGGGCGGGGGTTGTTGGCGAATCATTCCACCACGCCACAAACCCTGGCCGCCACCTCCTCTCGTCCACCCCAAAACCCTAGCCGGGTACACAGTGCTAGCATACTGGCGCATGGTGTTCCATCTCCGTATGTGTGGACTCCGTGGAAGGCATATAGGTCCTATGGTATTAAACAAGAACAGCAGAGGTTATACAAGACATGAATAGGACTTAGTTCTAAGCACCCAAGCACAAGCGAAGAGACCAAACCGCACTGGTCTGCCAGCAAGCGGCAAGGCTTTATGTACCTCCTACAATGATACCCGAATGTGAGGGAATACAAGGGATGGACAGGACTATCACCACCTTTCGCCTACCCCTCAAACCGTGGGGCACAGTCATATTCGAAGGTTCTTGTCACGCCCGAGCACCACGCTCGTGCATGAGAGGACTACCCTAGCTCTCCCGTGAAACATGGAACTAGAGCAAGCCCGAAGGCATAACGAACTGATGCCGTAGCTTAGATCGACTAGCGTATGCATGAACATTGCATAACTTGTGATAAGGCATGAACATGATATAAACGCTATAGAGATAGCATTTAGATCAAACTCCATTACTTGTATAAATACCGAGAATGTATTACAAAGACCATACCGAAGGTTGCGTCCCACAATGGCCCAAGGACGACTTGGAATACTACTAAAGAAAGCACTAGCCTGAGCTCCACTAGCCTAAGGACTACAAGAATAGCTTAGAGAGGGAGAGAGGCTCCTTGAGGATGAGTGTGTTTGAGAGGGCTCTCTACCCTCCCAGCCCCCCACATTTATACTATGGGAGGACTGTTCCCAGCCCTCCTCAGATTGAAAACCCCATTGGCGCCAAGGGGAAGAGGCGGGAGGGGTTCCCGACAAAGTTTGGCGCCACGGGACCCCATCCAGGTTCGGCCAAACCTGGGGGTCGGCTGACCTTGGGCGGGAGAACCCCGCACGGTACTCCTCTAAGGTCGGTTTCCCCGTGGATTTGCCCAGGTGTGATTGGTAAGTGGGCCCTTCTTGTCTTGGTGCTTGTGGAGTTGAGTCTGCGCATTACGCTTTCTCCTGCATTCGAGCATGTTTTCCCCATCTTTGTAGTATTGTGTTCCTGAAGACATTTATTGATACAATACAAGTGGAACTAGGTTATTGGTAAAGGTATATGTTAGTAAGAGCATAGTTCTTTCTTTTATTGTGAGTATATCGATGGTCGAATTTATCATGTAAGGACCATCAACAAAGTTCTAGATATTAAAAACATAGCACTTCTCAGTAAAATGGCTTTTCAAGTTACTCACAACAGATGGGACTTGGCAACAACTTTTGCATAGCAAATACCTTAGCTCTAAGCCACTTTCACAGGTCCAGTAGAAGAATGGAGACTCACACTTTTGGGCTAGCCTGATGAAGGTGAAACGTGAGTTCCTACGTTTTGGGACATTCTTAATTAAGGATGGAACACAGGTTAGGCTTTGGGAAGACAAATGGTTGGGAAATTCAACACTACGTGAATAATATCCTTATTTGTATAATATAGCCCGACACAAACATGATACTATGGTAGAAGTTTTCAACACCTCACCATTAAATATTTCTTGGCGAAGGGATCTTATAGGCCATAAGTTAACAGCCTAGAACGCATTGCTTCCATGTATTGCTAACATTGTGCTAAGTCAGGCACTCAATGAGTTTCGATGGAACCTACACCTAAACGGATAGTTCTCAGTGAAATCTCATTACCTGGCAATGATCCATAGTGGTGTACCTAACTTGAACAAGCATTTGTGGACATTAAGAGCCCCCTTGAAAATTAAGATCTTTATGTGGTACTTATGAAGAGGGGCCATTCTTACAAAAGATAACTTTGCAAAGCGCAATTGGCAAGGGAGTAAAATATGTTGCTTTTGCTATGAAGATGAAACAATTGAACATCTTTTTTTCGAATGTCGCTTTGCTCATGCAGCAAGACCTGTTATTCATGCGGCGTCAGGTCTGTCTCAGCCTTATAGTGTGTCCAGTATGTTTGGGAATTGGCAATGGGGTGTTGAAAAAGAAATAAAATCGCTAGTTCTGCTAGGAGTGGCGGCTACATGTTGGTCATTATGGCTATGCAGAAATGATGTTGTCTTCGGAAAATATATAACCCTTCTTCATTGCAGGTTATCTTCTCGATTATACACTGGCTCCGTACATGGGTTATTTTACAGAAGCTAGCCTCGCAGGACTTGGTTGTTGCGGCATCACTACGTTTGGCGCAGGTGATCAAGTAGCTCTTTACCCTAGCACATGGGTGACGGTCTATGGATTGATTGTCATTAGAGTGGATGGGCTTTTTATTTTTTATTTTTTATTTTTTTAGGCTGTGTGCACCTCCCACTATGCAGAGGCCGGAAGTGTCTCAAGACATTGTATTAGCTCGATGTAATGACCTTGAAATTTAATAAAACTTTCTTTATCGAAAAAATGTGCTGGCAGAGCACAAGGTTCTGAGTGCCCTCAAAACTTTGACCTGTGTTGGGTTGGCACGCCTACAGGCATCGAGGACCTAGTAGCCAGCGATCTCGCCTAGTCCTTGATTTAATGGAAAGCTATTTTGCACTCAAAAAAGAGACGGGATGGTAAGATATAAAATATCAAACAAGTAACAGTCATGAAACAATAATATCCCACATATAAGTTAATTATTAGATTTTACATAAACCATACTACTCGTTCCAAAACAAACCACACCTTGAACTCAATTGTCACCAACTCGATAATATTGCAATGATCCACGAACACACTTGCATGCCATGAACAATTTAGTTATATGGACACTGTCCCGTTCAAAAGTCTTATGCCGACTTGTGCTTTGATTGAATCACTGATAAAGGCATCCCGCCTTAGCTGAATTCCCAAGTTGGCATGACGAGAATCCTATTTATCGAAGCCAGGAATAAGGGTTTGCAGAGATTCCGGGGTTTCGAAAACTTGCGTAGGTGATGCTACGTACGTAGCATTTTTACACGCGTAGCCCGGCCCATTGCCGTTTGCTTGCAAGGAAGCACAAGAATTTAGCTGTCGTTTTTATGTTTGCAACATATTATTATGCTCACAATAGTACTCGTTCCCAATGAAACCACACCTTTAACTCAATTGTCACCAACTCGATAATATTGCAATGATCCACGAACACACTTATGCATGCCATGAACACTAAGAGTTTTATGGACAGTGTCCCGTTCACAAGTCTTATGCTGACTTGTGCCTTGACTGAATCACTGATAAGGCATCCGCCTTAGCTGAATTCCCAAGTTGGCATAACAAGAATCCTATTTATCGAAGCTAGGAATAAGGGTTTGCAGAGATTCTTGGGTTTCGGAAGCTTGCGTAGGTGATGCTATGTACGTAGCATTTTTACACGCGTAGCCCATTCCCGTTTGCTTGCAAGGAAGCACGAGAATTTAGCTGTCTTTTTAATGTTTTCAACAAATTGTTATGCTCCTCCATGATGCCTTGTTTTTTTATTTGACTTGTGTATAAATATGCATGTATCGCAACCTCTTGCAACCATGCCACAATAACTACGACAAATCATCTCCAAATTAAACAACATCTACATCATCTCTCTAAGCTATTTCAGTTCACCCAGGTGTGCTAGTCTCTCTTGCTCATATCTACTAAGTCAGTCTGCTAGATTTGCATGATGAAATCGAATCTTTTGATGCCAAATCTTTTTCAAGCTTGTCCATTGTATTATTGATAGTATTGCGTGACGTTGAGCAAACTCAAATTCATGGTTGGGATCCTCTAGTTTACTGCAATTTATATTTCATGATTTTTTTGCAATAGTTTTTCGGTAGGATCACTGTGAACGCGCTACTGCACTGTAAAATGAAAAAAGCCGAACATATGTCAAGCGAGGGACAATAAATTAAGTACTATGTTCCCAACAAGATCTTTATGTTGTGAAAAAAAATTGAATGGCTAAGAAACACCCCGCTATTATACACGGTGCAATGCAAGAGGAAACCAATGATAATTACGGAGGCTTCACTTAAGTTCCTTCACTCACTATTGACAAGTTGATCTAATCCAAGTTGAATGACTGTAGTAATTAAATTAGCACTTCCTGACACTACTTTGGGTGCCAACATAACATTTTCTTCTGAACGAACAGCACGAGATTGTGCTCTATTTCTATTAGTAAAGAAGAAGTTTACAAGCAGGCATTTCCGGCGAACCGCCTACAGGGGCAAAAAAACATAAACAGATGGGGCAACTCCAACACTTAAAACCACACACTAGCTGCTCTTAAAACCTCGCACCGGCCAGTCCCCACTCCCCAGGTGCGTGCCTCGTCCTTGATCTTGTTGATGATGCCCAAGGAGGATAGCTCTCTTTTCTGGAAAATTCTCGTATTGCGCTCTTTCCAAATCTCCCAGACGTCTAGCAGAATTAAAGAACGAAGGCCCTTCCTCGGCACCCCTGGTCGTGCACGGTGCACCCATCATCCCCCACCACTGCACGACGTTGGCACTTGGCTCCCACTCGCTAGGATTTAGCTGAGGGTGCTTAACCCAAATCGCGATGCATTCCCAGATTCGCCTGGAGAAGCGGCATTCTGCTAGCAGGTGATGTGCAGTCTCCTGTGTCTGGTGGCATAGCGAGCAGCGGTCAGTCCTCGGCCATCCCTACGTTGCTAGCCGATCAGATGTCCAGACTCTCTTCCTAATGACAAGCCATGCAAAGAACTTGCATTTCGGTGGTGCCCACGGCTTCCAGATTAGCGGGGTCGGGTTGGGTCCTGCGTGCCCAAGAAATTGGGCTTGGTAAGCCGACGATGCAGTGTACTTCCCTGACTGGGTGAGCTTCCAGTTAATTTTGTCCCCCTCTCCTGGTGTTAGATTAATTGTCTGGACGTAGCGCCAAAGCTCCACAAACTGCTGAAGATGTGTCCCTGTAAGGGTTGCGGCAGTGTTGAGGATCAAAAATTCAAATTGGTCCAAATCACTTGGATAGTTGCTCACTGGTTCAAATCACATGGTTGTAAAGGAGTTGAAAAATAGGTTGTGCATGAAGTAATTCTCAAATGGTAGAGCCTCTTGCATAATAAGTTTTCCTTAGGGTGGCAAAGGAAAACGTGGTATAAATAGGCATAGAATGAACCAACAAAAGCAATGCAACTACTCAAAAAGTAATGGTTTTTCTTTATAGCATAATACAGGATTAACCGCAATAATTCCCAAAATAAATTCAACAAGGAAAGATATGAGGAAAATAAAACAACAATTGTCAAGAAAAGAGACAAAAATAATGCACTACTCTTGAATTACACAAAGATCACAACGTGATATAATTGCAACAGAATTAAACATATTAACGGACCCCATGTGTTGTTTGCTAAGGCCTCTTGAAGTGTCCTATTCTTTTTCTTGGAGATGATAAAAACGGCTGGTGCAATGTCCCTGGGTCTGCGTTCTTGTGCCCAAGCCGAGTGCCAAAAAGAAAGTATATGGGGCCGTTGATCTTGCTCGGCCCTTTGTGCGTGGTCACATACTGACACGCTCACACTCAGCTCGCATAGCTCACGTACCTCATATACAGGCCCTACCTCTTCCATCTGTCTATATTGATTTCCTTAGTCTCCTTCCATTTCGTTGGGAGCCTTTTTACAGTCCTTCAAAAGGTACTAAGAGGTAACGCCCATTATAACATGGGGAGGTACCAATTTTTTACCTGAGGTACAATTTTTCGTTATACCTAGGCATCGAAATCTAAGTTATAATTTTAGTACATCCTGGTACCTCTTGAAGGGCCATAGAAAAAGTGCTCTTTAGTTTTATAAGGCACATACATCTCTTCACGATTTAAAAATATACAGGGTATGAATGTAAATTTATTTATTTGCACCTTCTTTGCCACTATTTGTGTGTATACATGCGGGCGTCTGCATTTGTAATTAGTTAGTGCTCTCACTAGCTATTCGTTTATCATATTTCAATGTAATTAATAGGGATAGAAAAGTCACTCTGCCCTATATTTTCTATTGGTTTCATTTTTTTAGAGAAGAGTAATAAGATTTAGTGAATCAACGCATAGCAAGTTCAGTTTTTTCCACATCTGATCAAAGACCGTACAGCCAGCCATACACCAAATATTGTCATGATTCTTTTGTAATAAGTGATGGAACACACCGCATATATATCTTACTATTACTAATTGAAGGCTCCTTTTAAAGCCTCCACGTTAATCCTCACGAGATGCACTAGAAAAAAGATAATTCCTAAAAATTCTCACAACAATCAGAAACATCTAGCCATCCATTTGTAGAATCTAATTATCATAACCATTGGATCTATTATATTTTTTAAAAAAATTACCCACATTTGCCATTGTGAAAATAGCCTAAAGTAACCCCCTGAATCTGTAGGTAAATTACCCACCTCTGCCATTATAAAAAATAAGCTAAAGTAATCCCCTAATATTCATATAAATTACCCACCTATGCCATTATAAAATAATTTACAATAACACCCTAAATTTGCATCTAAATTACCTATATTTTCTATTATTAAAAACAACATGTCATTATAAAAAATATTCCAAGGTACACCAATATATGATTGTTACATATTAGTTCCATTAGTTGTTAATATATAAAATATTAACTTAGGATGTGTATGCATGATGTGTCTCACCATGTAGATCATATATAAATATACATAGGAAACGATGAAAATACAGATTTTTATGTTCAACACGTAACTCAAACTCTAATCTTGCATCGAAATTACCCACATATGTCATTAAAAATTCTAAAGTACACCAATATATAATTTTAAATTATCTAATTCTACCATTATATGAAAGATGCTAACTTATTAAAGTATATACATGCAATGTTACATAATTATTGTCACCATGCAGACTAGGTATACATGTATTGAGGAAACAATGAGAATATCAATTTTCATGCTAATCATGTAGCTCAAATTGAGAATTCTATAAAACACATCTAGAAATGCGATGTAAAGTGGAAAAAGAAAGATATTTAAATAATAAGAGAGATCGTAAGGTAAATAATTATTATTATTATATATGTGTATATATTTTTCATAAAATTTTAATACCCATGTCCTCTAGATTATTAGCCCGTGCGGGAACATGGGTTGATAGACTAGTATATGCTAATAATGATGTATTGATGGTCCTTCTGGGACAAAGTTATACATACTCTAATAATAAGATTGGTATTGATCTAAAATTCTGCATGTGAAACGCAGACTGCGAGAAAGAGGAGCTAAAGTAGCAAAGAAGTGATCTCCACGTACGGACCTTGGGAGCGAAGATTCTCATTATTTCTTCCATGCCGATCATCGCGTCCACCGTCGGCAGCGGCGGGCCGTTGCGGTCCGCCTCCGCCATCATTGCCAGCACCGAGAGCGGCCAGCACCTGCTGAAGATCGATGGCTACTCCCGCACCAAGGATGTCCCGACAGGCAGCCACATCAAGTCCCGATCTTTCCGCGTTGGAGGCCACAGCTGGCGCATCCAATACTACCCCAACGGCCTCAACGCGACTTATTCCGACTACATATCCATTTTTCTCCAGCTCGACGACAATGTCCCCCAAGGCGTGAGAGCAGAATACACGTTTAGCTTGGCTGATCATGGGGGGAAGCCAGTGCCACGATATACTCTGGAAGGTGGGGTGCAAATTTTCCGTGACGCCACCGTAGGCTGGGGCTACCGTGGTTTCATCAGTAGGAGGGATGACTTGGAGAAATCTGAGCATCTCAAGGACGACTGCTTCACGATCAGGTGCGATCTCATGGTCATGAAGGAGATTCAGACGATGGACATCGACGTCGGTGCGTTCCCACAACCACCTGTAGTGGTGGTGCCACCGTCGGACCTGCACCGTCACATAGGCGGCCTCCTCGCGACCGGGGAGGATGCGGACGTGACGTTTGAGGTGGACTGCAGGACTTTCGTGGCGCACAGGTGTGTGCTCAAGGCTCGATCACCGGTGTTCCATGCTGAGCTCTCCGGCATTACCAAGGAGAGCGCAGCAACCAGCGGTGCAGTCGTTAAACAAATCGAAGACATGGAAGCGCAGGATTTCGAGGCTTTGCTCCACTACATCTACACTGACTCGCTGCCGGAGATGAAGGGAGAAGCGGTGGCGATGCTCCCAGACCTGATTGCGGCAGCGAACAGGTATAAGATGGAGAGACTAAGGTTGGTTTGTGAAGACAAGCTATCCGGGTTCGTGAATGTGAGAACCGTGGCAACTATACTGGTATTCGCCGTGGAGCACCATTGCCATGGGCTTAAAGAGGCATGCTTGCAATTCCTCGAGGATCCATCAAATCTGAGAGAGGTCGTGAAGACCAACGGCCTCGAGCATCTGAGCAAGAGCTGCCTATCTGTTTTGAAGGACCTAATTGCCAAGCTTGCTGCAGCCCCGTAGCCGTGTTCCAGTCGTAGCCATACTCGCCAATGTTCTTCTGTGACGAGTATCTACTCATCTCATCCTCTTAATAGCCCCATATCCATGTCTCAGGACACTATGTAATAAATATTCAAGAGATGTTAAAATAAATATTAAATGGGTGATAAGATAATAAAACATTATTGTACATATTTAAGCCAAATGTTAACAACTGAAATAAAATCAAAAATTCAAGTAGATATTCACTACTACAGAAAAGTCATCACCAGCGGTACGTAAGGGGCATTCACCAGCGGTTTTGAAAGCGTTGCTGAAAAAGCGCTTGTGAAGACCCTGGACTTCACCGCCAATTTTAAAACCGCTGGTATTGCCCCTAGCATCATCAGCGGTTCGTAATACAAACCGCTGCCGGCGGTGAAGATAATTTAAAAAACGCATTAAAAACAGCGTAAAAAATATCAAATGATAGCAAAAAAAATTATATTTGAATGGGAGAGGCCCCTTAAGGAACCAGCCATCCTCCCCTTCTAACACACAATTTTTTGCACTTGTTGCAAATTGTGGGATTCGAACTCATGATCTCTGCCTTCGCGTGTTACTCGTCTTACCACTGCACCATACCATTACTTGTGATTGAGTAGGGGATGCAGTCTATTTATATTAACCTCTCTGAATCTTTATAAATTTTTAGAGGCCACAACTAAAGTCCGATCAGGCTGTAATTTTTTGTGGTTGTCCGTTACATGCTCCTAGATAAAGAAAAAATATCAGAAAAATAATATTAAAATAAAAAATATTTGTATGGAAAATTAATTTATAAGTACTTAAAAATTCATTTAATCTATAAAAAATAGCTAATCATGTCAAAAAAAATTCAAAGCTCCTCACCAGTCATTTAATTCAGAGCACTTAATAGCTAATCATCTAGAAATGTTAGTGGGGGTTTTATATTGTGCGGGGCCTTCACCAGCGGTTCGTATCACGAACCGCTGGTGAAGGGTACCCATCACCAGCGGTTCCAACGGTTAGCGGGGCCCGGCTTGGCCACCCACTTACGAACCGCTGGTGATGAGTCTTCACCACCGGTTCGGCCAGAACCGCTGGTGAAGGGGGCGCTGTGGATGGCGCTATCTGTAGTAGTGATATTAGTAACCTTTTGCCTATATTGTTAATTTCATGTTTCTTTCACATTTACTTTCATAATTTAGATTTGAAAATTTGTGACACGGCCTGTTTTGGAAGGCTGCTAGGCCAGTTTTGGTAGCATTGTTGAATTTTTTTTAGACCAAAGACCACTTGGCCCTGCTTTGTATTGAAAGCAAAGGTTATGCTGGGGTAGCCAGCTTACAAGCATATCAGATTCAGAAATTCTGGAGTTAAGACTGTCGGACCTAAGGACCGGCAATCCACAAGGCGGTACCCAAGTGATAGATTTGTAGGCGGGGGTGATTGCAAAGCTAGGGAGCTTGAGGTAACACAGGAGGCGCAGGGTTTATACAGATTCAGGCTACCGGAGGTATAATACCCTACGTCCTGTGCTCGGTGGATTGGGATTTATCTACTCGACAGAGCTCAAAGAGCAATGGCGAGTTTTAGGGTTACAATGGTGGGAGTTGCGTATCCCTCAGGGGTTCGCCCTAGGCCGCCTTATATATGCCAACAGCCTAGGGTTTACAAGTCGATTATCTCTAATTCTATCTGTTTACAACAAGGAAAACTAATCCGAGTCAATCATGATATGATCTCCGCGATTCTTGGGCAGGATCCGAGTATCACGCCATGTGCCGCGTGGGCGCCGCCTTCACCAATCTTGTCCATCAAGTCCGGAGATCCTCGTGGGCCAGCTCTGAGTCGACCCACACCATTGTCAGGTGGGCCCAGGCTGACTATCACCCCTGTCGGTGATGGGCCCAAGGGTACCCCTATCCCACAAGTCCCCGAGCAACGTGCAGGCGCGTGGTGGACTGCTGATGAAGAAGTCAAGCCATTTTGGTCGGCTGAAGCATCTGAGTCGACGGGCCAACACAAGGGTGGGCGGTGCTCAAAAAGAAAAAAAGGAATCATCGGGGATGAACCTGATCGGGCCCGGGGGGCAGAGCCCCGAGTGGGGTTGTGCCGAGTCGTGGCCGAGTCGGATGCCGGGAGGAACTGCACCACTTAGGAGAAGTGAGACATCCTGATGGGGCATATGGAGTGCGACACAAGGAGCACTCTATATGGAGTAGTCCCCGAGCATTGGGGCGATTAGAATAATCGAGCCAACGGTTAATAAAAGAGTAGAATCCAAACTTTGGGGCGGTCTGGCCACCCAGGAGATAAGGTTTCCACGCCAGCCGGAGCAGGTCGGGACAAAAACAGTGCACCCGTGAGTGTGCATGCGTCGCCCGTGGCAAAATTTCTACTAAAAGCCGACGAAAGGGTGGCCTGAGAAGAGGAGCTGCGTAGCTCCGGGTTCACACGCCACACCTTGCAACGGGAGTCACATGTCCACAGGGAACACCTTTTCTATAAATAGAGGCCGATGCCAGGAGGCATCACACCATCGCCGCTTTGTAGAGCATGAGTAGAAGCTTGCTGGAGGAGATGTCAATGTTATGGTCCTGGGTCCGTCCACCATAAAAAAAATTCGAGGGACTTGTGAATATGGTGCTAGAAGAGTGCTTGCGAGCGGCTAGGTAGTTGATGAGCGTATGCATGCTCTCTCTCCCTCGCAACTCGCCTAAAGAGAGCTTGCGATTGGCAGGGAGCTTGTCAGAGTGAGAGTGTTCTCCGGCCGAGAGAAACCTAAAGGCCGCGCTCCCCAACATCTTAGTCCGCGTGTTCGTCGCCAAAGTCCAGGATGCTAGAAGAGAGCTTGCGAGGAGCTCATATGGACCAAGCTTGCTGCAGATGTAGCATTTGGCGCACCGGCGACTTCCCAAGGCTGCCATCCTGGCAGCTAATATCTTTGTTCTTGTAAACGGCCCATGGCCGACTCCTCTTTGTTTTTGTAATCGGCCCATGGCCGACTCCACTTTGTAACTGTATAGCCGTTGTTCAATGAAAAAACCTTGTAGCAGATATGTGGTGGAAACTCTTAGCATAGGGCTAGAAAAATCATAGCAGTGTACAGCATAGAACTGATAGAGCTCTAGGGATGCCGAGTCCCCGAGCTTAGATTGCATCTGAGTCACAGGGACTTGCCAACGAAGAGCGATGCACCGAGCTCTCGAACATCAAGGATGGTCGTGTCGCAGAGTCCCGCCAACGAAGAGCGAGGTGCCGAGTCCCCAAGCATCGGGGATGGCCGAGTCACGGAGACTCGCCAACGAAGAGCGAGGTGCCGAGTCCCCGAGCATCGGGGATAGCCAAGTCAGGAAGACCCCCAACGAAGAACGAGGTGCAGAGTCCCCGAGTATCGAGGATGGCCGAGTTACGGAGACCCGCCGATTGAGAGCAAAGTGCCGAGTCCCCGAGCGTCGGGGATGGCCGAGTCACGGAGACCCGCCAATGAAGAGCGAGGTGCCGAGTCCCCGAGCATCGGGGATGGCTGAGTCACGAAGACCCGTCGACTGAGAGCGAAGTGCCGAGCCCCTGAGCGTCGGGGATGGCCGAGTCACGGTGACCCGCCGACTGAAAGTGAAGTGCCAAGTCCCCGAGCGTCGGGGATGGCCGAGTCACGGAGACCCTCTGAATGAAACAGCTTTCGTAATGCCTGGGCGTTGATGGATTCGGTCGTTTCGGTCAAAAAGAGCCATTGGGTAAGGGTTAACGGGCAGCCCGCGGGTTCCATTCGGAGACCACGGCGCCGTTAGGGTAAAAAACACCGCAGTAAATAAAGGAACGACCCGCCGTGATAGGGTTTTCACCCGCTGTCATTTCCCGATCTAGATCCGCCGCACACTTTCCATCTCGCGCCGCCACCACTCGTGCCCGAGTACCGCCACAACCCGAGCACCGCCTCTGCTCGAGCCCAGCGTCGCCTCTACTCGAGCCGCCACGTCGCCACCACTCAAGCCACCATGCCGCCGCCCGCCGCGAGCTCGGAGAAGTACGTCGCCACCGTGGCGTGGATGCGAGTGAAGAGGTCCGCCTTCGTCCAGTCGCCATCCAAGCGCCGAGCAGCCACGGGAATGGCGGGGAAGACTGCAGTCGCAGAGTCACCGAAGAAGGGCGTGGCAACAACCACGTCGGAGGGGGAGCAAGTTCCGCGCCAGGAGCCCCACTAGGATCAGTCAAAGATGTCCAAGGACAAGATCCAGGCGATAGTGGAGCGCGGGCTCATGGGCCCAAAGGTGGAGATGCTCTGGCGGGCACCGGGCGAGGATGGCCGCCCGTGGGAGTAGAACGAGGGAGAGTTGGCGATATATGCGTCATTCTTCGAGCGTGGATTCGGCGTGCCCACTGGGGATTTCTTCCGCGGGCTCCTTCATTATTACGAGATCGAGGTGACTCATCTGAATCCCACCTCAATCCTCAGCATCTCTGTCTTCATCCATCTCTATGAGGCTTTTCTTGGCATTCCTCCCCATTTCAATTGGTGGAGAAGATTGTATCACTTGAAGCCCATCAGAGAGGGAGCCGGTTGTGCTGGACCAGCCCGACCTACTGGTGGCGCCGGCTTCACGTTGAGGGCAGGCACGTCCAAGAAGTACTTCGTCCTAGACATGAATGACTCCAACAAGGGATGGTGCAGCGAGTGGTTATACATCGGCAACCATCCTCCTGCCTTACCGCCGCGCACTGGTCGACGGCCTGTGAAGAATGATAAATGGGATGAGATGCCGAACGCCAAGGAGATGGTTGCCGTAGATGAATTGTTCACCCTCCTGGCTCAGTAGAAAGAAAAATGCTTGACCACCATAGCTATGATGATTTCCTTTGTGCGGCGGCTAGTTTAGCCAATCAAAGATAGGGTGCATCCAGGATATGAGTTCAGCAGACCCCACGACCCGACCCGAGAGCAGCGGTGTTTGGTGTCAGTTCACAAAGCAATAGAGCGGGTCGCCAGCTTCATGAAGGGCGAAATACACAACGAAGGTGCTCCCCGGGCATATTCATTACAGAATCCTGCCGATCCGGTGAGCACTTTTGGTCTTGCCAGTTTTTTGCTGTCTTCTGACTGCCTTGTGTTGTCCAAGTAGCTTGACTATCTGTCTTTGTGGGAACGTGCAGCTATATATTTCTGCCATGCCCCTTTGCCGAGGGGCGGCATGAGGATAGAGAAGATGAAGTCTGCCGAGGAAGTGGACGCGATGGCCCGAGTTGTGGAGGAGTGGCCGGCCGACTGCAACTGGGAATCGGACGACACCATCCCAGGGAGGAGGCCTCAGGTGAGGATGACGAGCCGACTGCTGACAGTGAGTCGGCGAAGAAGGTGCGCACGGTTGTGCGCAAGGTACCCACATCACGGACAACTCGATCGCCCGCCCCGGCTCTGGCAATGAGGAGCGTGCCCAAGAGCGGGAAAGCCGCCAAGGTCGAGTCCCGAGCGCAGGCGAAGAGGAAAGCAGCCGAGTCAGAGGAGGATGCAACCAGGTCCCCCTCAGTCGGCAAGGCAGGTGATGATGGGGGACACACCCTACCCATTGCCGAGCCGGAAGCGGAGCCGGCTGTGCAGCGACCACATCCGGCCCCACTGGGCATCAACTTCAAGCGCTTCAAGAGCGCCAGGTATGTGCCCTGCTGTTGGTATTTCTTACATCATGAATGAATCTACAAGCGCACGGATATACCATTGTACCATTTCACCCGTGAGTATTCATAGGTATCGTTATTTATATTTTCCCAAAGGATGGTATTTCGGTGACAAAGCATTTACAAGACGATTCATGCTTAAGGTGCTACGATATAAGTTTTGGACAAAGTCATACAGGGGTATAAATAATGATAACGAGGTAATGCGACACATCATCACACAAGCCAATCTCAAGAATAAAGAATAAAGAATGGTCCTAAGATTACATGGAGCAAAGCAAAAGAATCCTAAGGCTTTATATAAGATAGCGCAGGTTATACAAAGGATACATAGGACATAGCACTAAGCACCCAGGCACAAACGGGGAGACCACACCGCACTGGTCTGGTAGCAAGCGGTGAGGCTTTATGTACCTCCTACACTGTACCCGAACGTGGGGGGATGCAAGGAACGGACAGGGCTGTCACCACCTGCCGCCTACCCCTCAATACCGTGGGGCACAGTCATATTCGCAGGCTCTCGTCATGCCCGAGCACCACGCTCGTGCATGAGAGAACTACTCTAGCCCTCCCAGGAATCATGGAACTAGTGCAATCCCGAAGAAACAATAAATCGATGTCGTAGCTTAGATCAAATAGCCTATGCACGAACAAAGTATAACTCATGATAAGGCATGAATATGAAATAACCACTATTGAGATAGCAATTAGATCAAACTCCATACTTATATGAACACTGATAAAGTATACAAAGATAGTACCCAAGGCCGAAGGTTACATCCCACAACGGCCCAAGGACGACTCTGAATACTATAGCACTAAGCCTAGCCTGAGCTCCACTAGTCTAAGGATTACAAGTGCACTACTAGAGGGAGAGAGGCTCTTGATGATGAGTGTGTGTTGAAGAAGGCCTCCTACCCCCTATTTATACTAGGGGAGGACAGTTCCTGGGGCTCCTAGGATGGAAACACCCTATTGGCGCCAAGGGGGACGCACGGGAAGTCTTGCCGCCAAGGATTGGCGCGAAAGGACCCTGTCCAGGTTCGACCGAACCTGGGGGTCAGCCGAACCCTGGCGGGCTCCTTTCGTGCCCATTTTCTTCTGAATTGCTGGCAGGTGGGTCCAGGGTATATTCCTGGTTGATTCCCCCATGGTCCTACCCTGGTGTGACTGGTTTGTGGGCCTTCTTGACCGTGTGCTCGCGGAGCTGTGTCTGCGTGACGCGTTCTCCATCGTTCAAGCATGGTTTCTCTTTTATTGTAGCTCTTGTACTCTGTAAGGCAAAATACTACGATACAAGTGAAACTAGGTTATTAATAAAGGTATATGTTAGTAAGTGTATAGTAGATCCTTATAAAGTGAGTATATTGACGGTCGGATTTAGCGTGTAAGGACCGTCAACACCTGCTACAAAGCCATGTTGTCCTTGATTGAAGGTGTTGGCTTTGAGCGTTTTTATGTCTCGTCAGGCCAGCGGAACGATTTGCCAGCGCCAGCCCCGCACCCCAGCCGACTGTGGCGATGGCTGCGGGAGGTAATGATACGGCTAGAGCTCCCTCAATGCCCATCGTGGCAGATGCAACGAGGCCGGTTGCTCCTGAGGCCAGCCCGGCAAGGCCACTGCAGGTGGTGCTTCGGTCAGCACTCCGGTCGGCACTCCGAGACCGAGTGCCGTCGATGTTCCAGTTGGCACGCCGAGACCAGATGCCAGCGGCACTCCCGAGGTCAGCCCAGCAAGGCCGGGCACAAGTGACTCCTTGGAGCCCCCTACGGCCGACCCTGAGGCCAGTCGGGGGGAGGATGGCCCGGCAGCTGATGCGCTGCCGGTGAGTGAAGAGCTGCCGCCCTTGACGGAGGAGGGCAACACAACAGCCGGTGGTAGTAATGCCACCAAGGAGGAGGTCTCTCAGGAGCCAGTCGTTGATGTGCCCGCTGTTCTGGATGCCGCGGGGCCAGGCACGCCGGCTGCGGAGAAGGTTTTTGCACCAGGCCTACAGAAAGACGAGGCCGAGCACCAGAGGCTACGAGACTTGTTCGAGGTGGTTGTCCAATGTGCGCAGGTAAAAGGATTTCCACTTGGAGCTTTCTTACTCAGACTGGATCAGGGTGACCGACCATCTTTTTGTCTCATAGGGTTTCATGGACCGTGCTGTGAGGAATGCCCTTGCGCTGCGGCAAGCGAAAGCCGACCAGGAAGAGCTAATGCGTCTGTGAGCTCGGCTCCGCGTCATCATCGATGAGACCAAGGCGGTGATGGCCATCAAGGAGCAGGAGATCAAGTGTCGCAAAGCTCAACCGGGGTCTTACTGAAGATATTAAGCACTCGTCGACGGTAAATGTCTTGTTGTACTCGGGTCGGACCCGTGGTACTTGTTCTGATGGAACTCGTGGCCAACTTATAGATGCGGCCAAGAAGGAGAAGCATCACCTTGGGAAGATCGAGAAGCTGAAAGAAATCCAGCAGCGCCTCGAAGGGGAAGTCGGCAAGCTGAAGGAGGCCAAGAAGCGCCTTGAGGATCAAGTCAGCGAGTTGAGGGAGGCCAGTCAGCGCCTCAAGGACGACCATGATGCTGCCATGCAGAGTGAGTATTCTGAGTAATTCCTTGCTGTTGGCAACGCGCAACATGCTTTGTTTTTATCGCTAACCATCTTTGTCTTGTAGACGTGCAAGCCGAGCTGCGGAAGCTACGACGCGCGGCCGAGTACAACGCCGACAGTCTTGTGCCGGCCGAGTCTGGCTCGGGTACGTTGTCGCTGCTGGAGCGGCTACGGGCTGGGCCGATCTGGGCGACTCAGCTGCTCAAGGAGGCGGCTGTCAATTTTTTATATCGGCAATCCGCCTAGGGGATTCCCCAAGGAGGTTGATTGTGCGGAGGGGATCGCCTTGATCTGGTGAAAGAAGGTAACACAGAGCACAAAGACACGTGATTTATACAGGTTCAGACCACCATAAGCAAAAAGCCCTACGTCCTGTTTATGGTGTATATTATTGCGCCCTGCGCTGAGGTGTTTTTGAGGTGTTGGGTAATTGCCTCATGTTGTGCCTATCGATCTAGGGATCCTTGCCCTCCTTTATATACTCCAGGGGTGGGATTACTAGTCGGTTACAAGGTAGGAGTCCTAGTAGGATTACAAGAGAATTCTAGTAGGACTCTGCCTTCTTCCTTCCTTCCTTGTGGATACTGGGGATTCTATCCCCGACAAGCCCCCGAGCGCTTCATAGCCGAATGTAGCAGTCTTCGAGTACTTTTTCGATCCTCGCCGAGTAGTTTCGATCCTCGCCGAGTAGTTTTGGTGCTCTCCGAGTACTTTACTGGCTGAATCTTCAAAGTTCCTCAGAGCTGCCATGAGGCTATGGTGTGCTCAAGCCTTGATCGTCTTGATATATGGAGATGCGATTGAAATCGCACTCCATATGGAGTAGCCCCCGAGCCTTAGGTTGAATCATAGACTCAGGCTGAGGGTCAATCTTGAATCTCCTTCTTCCGTCTTGAAAAAAGCAACTGATGGGTGTAGCTTATCAGCCCCCGAATGATTGAATAATCAATCCAAGGGTCTTCAGAATTATCATCCGAGTAGTTTTGCAGCATCCATAGGAGTCGAACCTACGGCCTTCTGCCACGTCGAGTAGTTATTGGTGCTTAGCCCCCGAGCTTGGAAGCTAGCCGAGCCATTGGAGATGCGCCGAGTAGTAATTGGCATCCAGCCCCCGAGCATGGGAACCTGTGATGGCGCCGTTTGTCACCTGAAAAAAGATAATGCAAACATTATGTAGCACATAATGCAGAATATCTAAATATACTGAATTTTATTCAGTGAGAATGTAAATTTGCTATGTTAAGCTCTTGTTCAGGCCATGTAAATCTCCCGAGTAGTCCGCCTGTTACGTTTATGCACCTGGTCCTGTTTTAGCCATTGCTCATGCATGTGTGAGACCTTTGTCCCGTGTACGCGTATCGAAACGTTAGGCGTGACAGAAAAATTGAGGTTTCAGGACTTAAGGCATGTACTACCCGTGTAGATTAGCAACCATTAATTGAAAACAACAAATAAGAGGTCGGCATTGCGACAGAGAGCGCGGATTGCACTCAAAGTAGTCGGCATTGCGACAGAGAGCGCGGATTGCACTCAAAGTATTCGTGCCTCCTTAGGGTGTAGCCACTATGGTGCCTCCAGTACTCAGTACACAAAATTTCATGGCAAAGCCTCCTGATTCGGTGTACCAAGCATGTGGCGACGCCCTACGAACTCGATGTACCAAGTGCGTGGGCAGCGCCCTACGAACTCGATGTACCAAGCGCGTGGGCTGTTCGTCAGCAGACCCCCGAAATAGTCGATCACGGAGTAGCCCCTGAGGATAATTCCCGTCGAAGAGCATATCCAAAGTAGTCGGCGCATGGCCAAATATGTAGAAAACATGTTAGAAAAATAATTGAAACAAGTAACTTAGCTTGATTCGTGAACGATTGTCGATGAAGCCGTGCGCGGTCGTCGATGGAGCCGCGACGGTTTGTTGATGAAGCAAACTAGTCAGAGTCGATTCCGACTAGTTGTTGACAGAGTGGTGTCCGCTCCCGACTAGTGTTCTAGTCGAGACGAGTAGTCGAAGTAGTCATCGGCAAGTCGATGTAGCCCGACGTCGATGTAGTCGTACTCGCGTACATCTTCTTTGTACGTTAGGCAGAGATCTTGAGGTAGCGTTCTGTGTGAGACGATGTGTGCATGTAGTGAAGAGCTATTGCAATCGTGATAGTCTTCACATGCGCGCGCAGCACAACACTTTAATAATCCTTTCTTCCTTGTGAGAGGAAACGAATCTGACTTGCCCTCTGATCCCCTGTGGACTGCGGATTGGAGCTCTCCCTAATCGGCCTTGGATTGAGCTGCGTCGGAAGAAAGGATGGAGTAGTCAACTCGGCTTCGATCTCCGCACCAGGCTCGAGTTCGCATGCTGTTGATCGCTGGAAACAAATTTGGCTCTAGAATTCGCCGAGTTGAAAATTGGTACTGGTGGCAGTGCCGCGGACACGCTCAAATCCTATTGCAATCAACGTCTTGAAGCTTTTGCATGTCGTAATGCGGAAAGACAACAATTCCATAGGCAGCTCCGCCTTGGACTTGATGCACGAACACGACAAGTAGATTGATTTTGAAGATGGTCCTTCAAGCTCGCCTGATGATCTAGACGATCACCCCTACTTGGCGCGCCAAATGTCGATTTTATATATAGGCAATCCGCCTAGGGGATTCCCCAAGGAGGTTGATTGTGCGGAGGGGATCGCCTTGATCTGGAGCAAGAAGGTAACACAGAGCACAAAGACACGCAATTTATACAGGTTCGGGCCGCCATAAGCAAAAAGCCCTACGTCCTGTTTATGGTGTATATTATTGCGCCCTGCGCTGAGGTGTTTTTGAGGTGTTGGGTAATTGCCTCATGTTGTGCCTACCGATCTAGGGATCCCTGCCCTCCTTTATATACTCTAGGGGGCAGGATTACTAGTCGGTTACAAGGTAGGAGTCCTAGTAGGATTACAAGGGAATTCTAGTAGAACTCTGCCTTCTTCCTTCCTTCCTTACGGATACCGGGGATTCTATCCCCGACAGCGACCGTCGGCTGCAGAAGCCGCATTATGGCGTTGTTGAAGACGCACTTCCCGGCCCTCGCCATGGAGCGCATATGCGAGGGGATGGCAGCCGACTTCCCTAAGGAGGAGTTCGACCAGCTTGCCGAGAGCTTCTCGCCCTTGGCCAGGGACGTAGCTGAAAAATTGGGCCTGTAATTGTAAATAAGTATGCATGTATAGGTTCTGACGTAAAAACAAATGCCGAGTGTAATATAAGGTGTTAAGTGCGTGTGATGATCCCTTCGTTTCCTTTCAGCGAGTCGCCTTAGTCAAGCAGTGGTCGGCTTCGGCCTTGTGCCGTTCAAAAACTTTTGTACCCGCTGACCACTGCTCACAGGGAGGACGGCTTACCGCTCAACGATGCTTAGCTGGAAGGCTTACTCATTGGCGGCGCGCAGGGTGAGCATGGGGCTCAAGTGTTGACGGTGGAGGACTTGGGCCGATCAAGTTGACTCGACAACCGCTGAAGGGTGTCTAGGACCGGGCACGGACTTCAGGAAGTCAGAGTCAGCTGGGACTCTCCCGAATATGTAGGCGTAGCACCATGTTAAAACAAAGAGACAAGAGACTGAGACAGGATCCTAGTCCTCGAGCATCGGCGAGGATGTCGGGTGTTGATTTGATGGGAAGACCACACATTTGAATAATATATATATTTATTGATGTAAAAAGGCTTAGAGTACATAGATGTGAAACATCTAGGGTAAAACTTGACGAGGCGATGTATGTTCCACACGTTCGGGACGGGGTCGCCGTTGGCCCACTGGAGGCAGTATGTGCTAGGGGAGACCACTTCCTTCACGATAAAGGGTCCTTCCCATGGCGCTGACAACTTGTGCTGATCCTTGGTGGACATGAATCGGCGCAGCGCCAAATCGCCAACGTTCAGAGACCTTTCTCGAACGTTCCTGTCATGGTAGCACCGTATTTGCTGCTCGTGGCGGGAATGTTGTATCAAAGCTGCGAGTCGGTGCTCCTCCACGCTGTCAATGTCAAAACGCCGACTTGTTTCTGCCTCTCCTTCCTCGTAATGCTGAATGCGCGGAGCACCATAGGCGAGGTCGGCTGGCAGGACGGCTTCAGAGCCGTAGACCAGGAAGAACGGAGTGTAGCCGGTGGCCCGACTCTTCTGAGTGCGCAGGCCCCATATGACGTGAGGCATTTCTTTAGCCCATCGGCCGGTGTGCTTGCTGAGGTCATCGTAAAGGGTTTTCTTGAGGGAGTCCTGGACCATCCCGTTGGCCCGCTCGACTTGGCCATTGCATCTGGGGTGCACCGAGGAGGAATAATATACATCAATGCAGTTGTCCTGGCAAAGGTCCCAGAACTCGTGGCCTGTGAACTGGGCACCTAGGTCGGTGACAATGCGGTTTGGGATCCCAAAC
>CM014271.1:87128480-87145379 GCA_004135705.1 Alloteropsis semialata | reverse complement strand
TTGGACGAAGACGCCGACTGGCACCTGGGCTCTGGTGGACCCTAACTTGGATAGGACGTCAGCGGCGACGTTGTCTTCCCGCAGGACATGGTGGAGCTCGAGCCCATAGAAGTGGGCCTCGAGTTTTCGTACTTCTGCGCAGTACGCGCTCATGGTTTCTTTGGTCGTGTCCCAATTCTTGTTGACTTGTTCGACGACTAGCTTGGAGTCACCATAGCACATGAGCCGCTTGATGCCAAGCGACACCGCGATCCGGAGACCGTGGATGAGGGCTTCATACTCGTCCCCATTGTTGGTGGCCTGGTAGTGTATCTGGAGAACATACTTTAGGTGCTGCCCTTCCGGGGAAATAAACAGCACTCCTGCGCCGGCTCCTTCGAGGTTGAGGCCATCGAAGTACATCTTCCAGTGTTCTGGCCGTTCCGCGGGGGTCGGCGTCTGGATCTCCGTCTACTCGGCCACGAAGTCGGCCAATATCTGGGACTTGATGGCCTCCCGTGGCTCGAAATTGATGGTGTGCTCGCCGAGTTCGACGGACCATTTGACTATGCGGCCGTTGGCGTCCCTATTGTGGAGGATGGCTCCAAGGGTGAAGTTCGAGATGACTCGAATGACGTGAGCCTGGAAGTAATGGCGTAGCTTCCTGGCGGTGATCAGGAGTGTATAGAGCAGCTTCTGAGGGTGGGAGTACCGGACTTTGGAGTCGCTAAGTACCTCACTGACGAAGTATACAGGGCGCTGGACCTTGTATGGGTGGCCTTCTTCTGGTCGCTCAACGACCAGGGCCATGCTGACCACATGAGTGGTAGCCGAGATGTATAGCAAGAGCTCTTCCCCGAGGGTCGGACCCGTTAGTACCGGGGGTGTAGCTAGGAACTCCTTGAGGTCGGCCAGGGCCTTGCTTGCCTCAGGGGTCCACTTGAACTTGTCCACCTTCTTGAGGATCTTGAAGAACGGAAGTCCCTTCTCGCCGAGCTTGCTGATGAACCGGCTCAGGGCCGCCATCATTCCAGTAAGCTTCACGATGTCTTTCTTGCACTTGGGTTCCTTGAGGTTGCGTATGGCGTCCAGCTTGACTGGGTTCGCCTTGATGCCACGCTGGCTGACCAGGAAGCCCAAGAGCTTTCCTGACGGCACCCCGAATACGCATTTTGTGGGGTTAAGCTTCCATCTGAAGCGGCGCAGATTGTTGAAGGTTTCCTGCAAGTCGGCGATGAGGGAGTCAGCGTCGTACGACAACGTCATCCACGTAAGCCTCCACGTTGTGGCCGATTTGGCTCTGTAGGCAACCTTGGATGGCCTTCTGATACGTGGCACCGGCGTTCTTCAACCAAAAAGTCATCGTCTTGTAGCAATAGATGCCATGCGGGGTGATGAACGCCGTCTTGTCCTGGTCGGACGTCTTTAGGGCTATCTGGTGATAACCCGAGTAGCAGTCGAGGAAGCACAGGAGCACGCCGCCGGACGTAGAGTCGATGACTTGATCAATCCGTGGAAGAGGAAAGGGGTCTTTATGGCAGTAGCGGTTGAGATCCCTGTAGTCAATGCACATTCTCCATTCACCGAATTGCTTCTTTACAAGTACAGGATTTGCAAGCCACTCAGAGTGTTTGATTCTCTAATGAAACAGGCAGTTAGGAGTTTATTCAGTTCTACCCTAATGGCCTCCTTGGGATCTTGAGCGAATTGGCATAGCTTCTGCTTGGCGGGCTTCGCGTTCTTGCTCAAATCTAAGGAGGGCTCAGCCTTCTCCCTCGGAACACCCGGCATGTCTGATGGCTTCCATGCGAAGATGTCCCAGTTGTCCCGGGGGAAGGAGGTGAGCACGTCTTCCTATTTAAGAGTGAGCCCTGGCCCTATGAGGGCCGTCTTGGAGGGGTCATCGAGTCCCAAGCTGATCGCTTTGGGGGCGTCTGCAGGTGCCAGCGCCGTGGGCTGCTACTTCTGCTCCGAGAGGACAGGCTCGCTGGCTGCCGCCTTGGGGGCTTCTTCCGCCAGCAGGGTGGCGTTGCCGAGTTGCTGGGACAACTCAGCTATCTTGACAGCCTCCCCGTCACATTCGAAGGAGGTCTTAATGTCTCCACGGATGGAAAGGACACCATTAGGCGCCGGCATCTTCAAAACCAGGTATGTGTGGTTCGGAATAGCCATGAATCGAGCCAGCATGGGCCTGCCAAAGATGGCGTGGTAGGAGCTCTTGAAGTCGGCTACCTCAAGTATAGGAACTCCGTGCGGTAGTTGTCGGCCATGCCAAACGTGACTGGTAAGGCAACTCTTCCTATCGGGTAGGAAGCTTTTCCTGGTACGATGCCAAAGAACGGATCTTCAGCATTCAGGAGCCTGCTGTAGTCGAACCCCATGCTGTTGAGGGTGCTGGTGAAGATGATGTTCAGGGCGCTCTCGCCGTCAACCAGGACCTTGGAGAGGAGGACCCTTTCGACGACCGGAGCTACAACGAGTGGATAGGACCCTGGCTCGGGGAGGTACACCCAGTGGTCGGCGTGACTGAAGGTGATGGGCGTCTCCGACCACTGGAGGTATTCCACCGGCTTGGTGGAGACCAGCTTTACTTCGCGCTAGTGGAGCTTGCCTTTGCGCCGATCTAGGAAGGCACCGGGCCCCCCGATGATGACGTTGACCTGGCGATCAGCGTGCTGGAAGTCACCATTGGCCCGCCTGGGAGCTTCTTGTGGTGCTGGGAGTCAGCGTTCGTCGTCTTGGCGGCGTTGTTTGTCACGGCGAGCCGGAGCATCGTGATCGCGTTCGCCACGCCGGTAGTCATCGCGGCGGTCGCGGTCTTCTCTGCGGCGGTAGTCGTCCCGCCGGTCGCCATTGTAGCCGTCGCGGCGGTAGTTGTTGTAGCGGCCGCCGTTGTTGTTGTAGCGCTGCTTCTTGGTCGGCGGCAGGGCGCCGAGTTCCTTGAGCAGCGCGTGACAATCCCGGAGGCTGTGCTTTGCATCCTTGTGGAATGGGCATTGATCATTCAGTGTATCGTGAAATTCCTTGGCAAGGAACCTGGGTTCCTGCCGGCCTTCTTCTTCTGCAAGGGCTACCAAGGGCTCAGGGCCCGCCTTGTGCCCACGCAGTGGCTCATGGCGCTTTGAGCTTTCAACCCGGTTGTCATCTTCCGGGCGCTTCTGCTTGTTCTTGAACTGGGCCTGCTCGGCTTGGTCGGCCCGGACCTCCAAGTTGACCATCTCCATCAGGTCAGAGACCGTGACTAGGTTGGTTTTGAAGAGTGTGCGGAAGAGCTGGTTGTTGATAAGGCCTCGCCGGAACGCGTCAATGACGTCCCGGTCTTCGACCTCGGCGATCTTGTTCCTGTTATCGAAGAAACGATCGGTGTAGTCTCGGAGACTTTCACCCTTCTTTTGCTTAATGTTGTCCAGGTCAAATCTGGTGCCTGGCCGAGTGTAGCTAGCCTGGTAATTCTTGGTGAAAGCGTGACAGAGGTCTGCCCAGCTGTCGATGGTGTCCCGGGGGACGCCCTCAAGCCATAGGAGTGCTTCTTGCCTAACATCACAGGGAAGTAGGCGGCGGCTTGGTCGTTGGAACCATGGGTGGCTTTGACCGCTGTGTGGTATGTCTTGAGCCAGAGCTTGGGGTCGGAGCGACCGTCGAACTTCTCGACTCGGGCTGGCTTAAAGGACTCGGGCCAGCGGATGGCACGGAGTCGGGGGGAGAAGGCGGCGAAGCCGTCGAAGGTCTCCTCGTCGTTGTGGTGATCACGGCGAGGAAGTCAGACTCGATCGCCATGGGGCCAAGCATCATCACGCCCGTGGCGGTGGTCGTCCCGCGGGGGGGCGTATCGTGCGTCGTACTGCTCGCGCTCCATGAGCTCGTGAACAACGCGACGCTTGTTTGCTTCAGCGGCAGCATCACCCGCCTCCCCCACCGGCTGGCGGTCGGGTCGGCCGTAGTCCCGGTCGTACCGCTCGCGGCGCTCAAGCTCGGCTTCGTCGCGCTCGCGGTGCCGGGCGTCGAGTTCATCGCGGATGTCTCGAGCATAGTCTCTCAGGCGATCGCAGAGATCGTCGGGTTGGTGATGCCGCTGGCGCCTGTCGCGCCGGTCCTGGTAGCGTGAACGGCGGTAGTCCGCATTGCGCGGGTTGCACCGTTCTTCTTCTTCTTCGTGGTGGTTCCGGGCCACCTCTTCTTCAACAACTGGCAGCGGGGGGTTCCTCTGGCGAGGCTGACCCCGGTCCGATCTGCTATGAGCAGAGCGGCGGCTGGAAGAGCGGGTCGAGTTAGATCGCCCAGATCGGGATCTGGCGCGATATGATCGCTCGATTTGCTCCCGGGTGGTTTCCAGCTGAGCTCAGGCGCGCTGCACCTCAGTGGTGTCGACCATGTGTCCCAGCTCGGCGAACGCGGCGGCGACGTTAGCCTGGGGCGTGCGGAACGGCACCCGGGCGAATGCTCCGTCGAGGTTTTGGGGCTCGACTCCGCGAGGACCCTGAGGCGGAGGTGGTTGTCTTGGTGGAGCCCCCGAGGGGATCTCTCCGGCAGCTGCAGCGGCTGCATGTGCACCAGCAGCAGTGGCGGCTGCAGGGTTTCTGGCGGCTGTAGCAGCTGCAGGGTTTCCGGCCGCTGCCTGGGGCAGGACGGCTTCTTCGGTGCGGCGTCGGGCTCGGCCAGCGTTTCGCTCCTGTCGGCGATCCCTGGCCAAGTCGGTTTCTCCGTCCTGAGTCGCGGAATCCTCAGAAATGAAGGCTTCGCGCCCTGGAGGCGTGGCGTAGGTTGAGTCATTGCTCGTGTCGACCGGAGCTGGCAAGAGCACGCTTGTAGCGCCCTGGAACTCCCCGCAGTCCGAGGACTGGGTGGGTTTGGGTGGGATCTCAGATTGGATCTGAGACATATCTTCCCGGAGTCGAGCCGAGTAGATTGATGAAGCGTTGCGAAACCCTAGCGGGAGCGACTTGCGGGGTCGGCGCAGGGCCTCCTCCGACATGGCGATGCACTCGGCGATGGTGTCCTGGACACGATCCAACCCGGCAATGAGCTCGGCTGGGGGTGGGACTCTCTGGCGAGTGATTAGGCCCGGAGCCTGGTCGTCGAGGGTGACCGCATCGAACTACTGCTGGAGCGAGGCGATGATCGACGAGGAGATCGACGATGAGGTCAGCGCGGAGCTGGTCGGCATGGATGCGTCGGGCGTCATGGTGGAGTCGGAGGCGACGGAGTGAATCTCAGCAAAGAAGTTGATGCCTTCAAGATGCTTAGCGCAGTCCTTGACGGAGTCGGGAAAGATGACGGAGTGACGATCTGCCATCGAGCTAGCTGTATTGTCCCGCGATTACCCCTACCTGGCGCACCAACTGTCGGAATTATCGTCCGGCAGTCCACCCAGGGGTACCCAGATGGTTGATTTGTAGGCAAAAGGGCAATCGCAGGACTAGGGAGCTCAAGGTAACACAGGGACACAGGGATTATACAGGTTCGGGCTACCCGGAGGTATAATACCCTACGTCCTGTGCTCGGGGTCTTGTATTGCTCTGCTCAGCAAGGTTCCGGGGGAACAATGGCGAGTTTGTGGTTACAATGAAGGAGAAAGTATTCGATGGGAGATTAGATGTCTAAGGGGGTCGACCTAGGCCGCCTTATATAGGCCGACGACCTAGGGTTTACAAGTCGGTTTCCTATTTGTCGGATACCAATATTAGGGGTATCCAATGGCAGCGATTAAAAGTAACCTGCAGCTTGATGTACACCTCCTATGTGCGATTAGCGAAGAGCTAATAACCTCCTGGTAGCTTTCTTTGGGTGCATGTAACAGGTTCGCGGCATTTCTGTCTTTATTTTTGTGAAGGAAAACGGCCAGAATGCAAATGGCATGCTACCCAGCATGCAAGCCCGAGTGCTTTTGCATGCAAGCCCGAGTGCTTGTGCATGCATGCAAGCCCGAGTGCTTTTGCATGCACCACTCGACTGGTTTCAGTTATCACCCGACTACTTTCTTGCTTCGCCCGACAGGCTCGCAGTTCGCCCGAGTGGTCTCCGTGCCCGACGAGTTGCATGCCCAAGCTACGTACCTGCCCGAGGAGTTGCATGCTCAAGCTGCACGCTCGCCCGACAAGCTTCACGACCCTCTCGGCAAGACTCCGATTCGCCCGACCAGTCTCCGTCTCCGACTGGTTCGACTCTTCGCGACCAAGCAACCACCGGGAAGACCGAAGCACCCGGAGTCAAGCTGCTACACTGTGCCAACCACTCCCTGACGCAACTGACACCAGCAGGACATGGCTACAGTGTTTGGAAGGACGACGGGCCCCCCAGCATGGGCAGGCACTCCTCCTTTTTTCCCGTCTTACCCTTTGACTGTACTCTTTCTCTTATTCTTTACTGGCTCCCCTTGAGCTATAAAAGGGAAGGCCAGGCCTCCTGCGTGAGGCAAGATCGACTCTTTTGCTCTTCTCTCCTGGGCCTCTACGGGAGGCAGGGAGCCTCTCTTCTCTCCCGAGGAGTTCTCTCCCTCGACTTTCTTCTTCCTCCAGCCGGTCACTGGACTGAGCTCGAATCGCACTCCAGAGACTTGGGAGCTAGTCCCTCTCTCGCCCTCTTTGTACCCCCTACTACAAACCAGTGCAAATAACACGAGCAGCACGAACTGGACGTAGGGTCTTACACCCCAGGGGTGGCCCGAACCAGTATAAACCCCCGTGTCCTTTTGCACTACCACCCGAGGCCCGACGCGCTCTCCACGATCTTATTATTTGTTGGCGGTAAAGAACCCCGACAGTTGGCGCCCACCGTGGGGCCTTTGCGCGTCACGTCTTTCTCCTTACGGGTCTCAGGTGGCCAACCGCGACGACGACTACAACACCGTCAACCGCGGCGACGACGACGGCGGCGACACCGACGGCCGCGACGACGACCACAACGCCGTCAACCGCGGCGACGACGACGGCGGCGACACCGACGGCCGCGACGACGACCGTAGCGCCATCAACCACGGCGACGACGGCGGCGGCAACCCCAATGACCACAACAACACTGATGGCGGCAACAATGCTCCTGGCCTTCTGGATGAACCGAACAAGGCTCGGGGGCTCTGCCTACCAGGCACACCCAGTACTATTCTGCATGCAGATGCATGCATGCGTATGCATGTGCATGCAAGGATATCCTTTTTAACCAACGCATGCACGCTTTTTTCAAATATGTTGTGTCTCTCTGTTTTCTCTCTCGAATCAGCACAGCACAGGAGCAGGCAGCAGCAACTCGGTCACCCCTGAGAAGTTTTCCGACTTGCCCGACAAGGTCTTCGCTCGGCAACTTCAACGACAGAGAAAGCTGCAGCAGCCCCGACCAACTTCGCCAACGACGGCCCCGAGCAGACGCACCGACCAAGCTGCAGCAGCCCCGACCAACTCCGCCAACGACGGCCCCGAGCAGGAGCAACGGCCGAGCTGCGACGGCCCTGACCGACTCCGACAACGACGGCCCTGAGCAAGTGCGATGACCTCGCCAGCGGCAACCGCGACCCCGCCAACGGCGGCATCAACACCACGCGGCCGCGCTCCCGCGGCGCAGCAGTAGTGGGCGGCCCTCGCGAGGGACACTGCGGCAGGACGACCGTGCCCGAAGTCCGCAAATGACCTCAACTAACCTGTAACAGCTTTTTGTTTTCATGATCTCGCGCAGGGCCGCCACGGCGAGGCACGCCCCCGAACGAGCGCACGACACAACAACAGAGAGAGCTGCAGCGCCGACCGACGTAATCACGCTGGCTACCAGCTCCGCCCCGGCCAGCGCCCGCTCCACCGACCGCCGCCCCGACCTCGACTCCGACCGACCCGACCTCGACTCCAGGGGAGTGCGCCGCCCCGACCTCGACTCCGACCGACCCGACCTCGACTCCGACCGACCCGACCTCGACTCCAGGGGAGTGCGCCGCCCCGACCTCGACTCCGACCGACTCGGCCGCGACTCCAAAGGAGTGCGCCGCCCCGACCTCGACTCCGACCGACTCGGCCGCGCCTCCGAAGGACTGCGCCGCCCGACCTCGACTCCGACCGACCCGACCTCGACTCCAGGGGAGTGCGCCGCCCCGACCTCGACTCCGACCGACCCGACCTCGACTCCAGGGGAGTGCGCCGCCCCGACCTCGACTCCGACCGACCCGACCTCGACTCCGACCGACCCGACCTCGACTCCAGGGGAGTGCGCCGCCCCGACCTCGACTCCGACCGACCCGACCTCGACTCCAGGGGAGTGCGCCGCCCCGACCTCGACTCCGACCGACCCGACCTCGACTCCAGGGGAGTGCGCCGCCCCGACCTCGACTCCGACCGACTCGGCCGCGACTCCAAAGGAGAGCGCCGCCCCGACCTCGACTCCGACCGACTCGGCCGCGCCTCCGAAGGACTGCGCCGCCCGACCTCGACTCCGACCGACCCGACCTCGACTCCGAACGACTCGGCCGCGCCTCCAAAGGAGTGCGCGCGCCCCGACCTCGACTCCGAACGACCCCGAACGACCCGGCCGTGCCTCTGAAGGAGTGTGCGCGCCCCGACCTCGACTCTGAACGACTCGGCCGCGCCACCCGTAGAGTGTGCTGCCCCGACTCGGACGGCTCGCTCGACTCAGCTTCAACGACGAGAAGCTAAAACGGCTAAGTTTTACTACGATCCTTCGTATTTCCATACATTTCCTTTTACAGTCCCGCATGCCTATTTTGGGTGCCGCTAAAGTACTCGGGTAGCGACGGCCTCATCCGTGAAACCTCGTCATGCGCGCCGCCTACACCTAAGCCTCCCCGTTGAGCAGTGTAGTCCGCGGTAAGCCGCCCTCTCTGCGAGCAGAGGTCAGTGGGGTTAGGAGCTTAAACGTGATAAGCCAACTACCCGAGGAAATACGTAGCCCAATAAAGGCAGGGCCTACGCGACTTTTCGTTGATAACGAGTAAATCCCGACTTCTCGCTTTACGCAACGTTTTTGCATTACGCTGTCTTTTGCAGCTCGGCATGGCAAGTTCAGGTAAGCTTGCAGCAACTCCTACATACAGGGAACGACACCTTTTGTCTCGCCCGACCTCGGCGCACGGGGTCAAGCATACGCACACGATCGATTTCTGAAACGCGCCCTTCGAACTCTCTAAACCAAGCGGCTCCCGCCGGCCCTAACGGCCCCTCGCAGCCCTGCGCTCGGGGGCTGGGCATCGGGACGGACGACTCCGACAGTCGACCTGACAGGTGATTCCAACGGGGGTTCAAAGGCTGGCCCGTCGAAGGGTTCGACAGCCGCCCCCGGTCACCTTGTCGAGCGAGGGGCAGTGAAGGATGGGTCCCAGCGGCCAGTACCCGGGCGCACGAGCGTCATGGGCATCCCGAACTGCGTTCGAGTCTTGATGGCAAGAATGGTCATGGTTTTTCCCCCGAACGGAAAGGCAACGAGCCGCCAAGTCCCAACGAACGGACTCGGTAACTAGATGATCTCGCCACCAAGAATCTGAAGCTGGCCACCAGCTGGTCCGATCGGAACCCCTCGACCGGGATGCCGTGGCTTCACTCGAACTGGCCCGTTATTAGCTCACACGGACACCGCATTTTCGGCCAACGAGGCAAAAATACGGCTCGGTCCGGCCCCTCCACCTCTTACGAAAAAAAGAGATGCATGAGGGGTTACGACGTAAGGAAAAACGCAAAAAGACGAAATGAATCCCCGTCCGGACCCCGGTCTCGGGATACACACGGGGTCGAAATCGCTAACGGAGACCAGCAGCGCGGTCGCATAATTTGCAACGAATCACTACACAAATGCCATAAACCTGCGAGCAAGTGTACCACTCGCCCACAGGCTCGGGGGCTACACCCGGCGGGTGCGCTCGCGCGCCCCCACCCGAAATTTCACCGCTTTCTCGACATCTCAATAAATCCAGCCCGCGACCGAGTCTGCGACTCGCTCCCAGGCTCGGGGGCTACTGTCGGATACCAATATTAGGGGTATCCAATGGCAGCGATTAAAAGTAACCTGCAGCTTGATGTACACCTCCTATGTGCGATTAGCGAAGAGCTAATAACCTCCTGGTAGCTTTCTTTGGGTGCATGTAACAGGTTCGCGGCATTTCTGTCTTTATTTTTGTGAAGGAAAACGGCCAGAATGCAAATGGCATGCTACCCAGCATGCAAGCCCGAGTGCTTTTGCATGCAAGCCCGAGTGCTTGTGCATGCATGCAAGCCCGAGTGCTTTTGCATGCACCACTCGACTGGTTTCAGTTATCACCCGACTACTTTCTTGCTTCGCCCGACAGGCTCGCAGTTCGCCCGAGTGGTCTCCGTGCCCGACGAGTTGCATGCCCAAGCTACGTACCTGCCCGAGGAGTTGCATGCTCAAGCTGCACGCTCGCCCGACAAGCTTCACGACCCTCTCGGCAAGACTCCGATTCGCCCGACCAGTCTCCGTCTCCGACTGGTTCGACTCTTCGCGACCAAGCAACCACCGGGAAGACCGAAGCACCCGGAGTCAAGCTGCTACACTGTGCCAACCACTCCCTGACGCAACTGACACCAGCAGGACATGGCTACAGTGCTTGGAAGGACGACGGGCCCCCCAGCATGGGCAGGCGCTCCTCCTTTTTTCCCGTCTTACCCTTTGACTGTACTCTTTCTCTTATTCTTTACTGGCTCCCCTTGAGCTATAAAAGGGAAGGCCAGGCCTCCTGCGTGAGGCAAGATCGACTCTTTTGCTCTTCTCTCCTGGGCCTCTACGGGAGGCAGGGAGCCTCTCTTCTCTCCCGAGGAGTTCTCTCCCTCGACTTTCTTCTTCCTCCAGCCGGTCACTGGACTGAGCTCGAATCGCACTCCAGAGACTTGGGAGCTAGTCCCTCTCTCGCCCTCTTTGTACCCCCTACTACAAACCAGTGCAAATAACACGAGCAGCACGAACTGGACGTAGGGTCTTACACCCCAGGGGTGGCCCGAACCAGTATAAACCCCCGTGTCCTTTTGCACTACCACCCGAGGCCCGACGCGCTCTCCACGATCTTATTATTTGTTGGCGGTAAAGAACCCCGACACTATTTCTGTTCGGCTACAACAAGGAAACTAATCTGAGTCGGCGTGCCTTGCAAGCTAAGTCATCACCAGTCTTGTCCATCAATTTGGGGATCCTCGTGGGCCGGCCCTAGGTTGGCCCACATCCTTGTCAAACGTGGGACCAGGCCGACTGGCTACCCGGTCGGTAGTGGGCCCAGGGGTACCCATATCCCACAGAGCTGGCTCCCGCTCTTCTTGTCGGTGGTCATCGACCGGGCAGTGTGCGTCGTCGAGGCGAGCCTGATCGTCACGGCGATGGTAGTCGTCCGAGCGGTAGTGGTCGTCGCGGCAATTGTCGTCGCGGCGATCGTCACGGTGGTTGTCGCGGCGGTCGTCACAGCGGTAGTTGTTGTAACGGTCGCCATTATTGTAGCGCTGCTTCTTAGGCGGAGGTGGAACGCCAAGTTCTTTAAGCAAGGCATGACACTCACGGAGAGTGTGTTTTGCCCCCTAGTGGAAGGGGCAGTGGAGGTTGAGGGTGTCGTGGAACTCGACTGAGAGGAACTTGGATTCCACACGGGCTTCGTCTTTTGCCAATGCCACCAAGGGTTCCTGCCTACGTGCTCTGGGCACCTCATGGCGCTTTGCATTCTTGTGGCGGTCATCGTCGTCTTGACGCTTGTTCTTTCCCTTGAACTAGGCCTGCTCGGCTTCATCTGCACGGGCTTCAGGGTTCACCACGTCCATCAGCTCGCCGACCGTCTTGGGTCGACTTTGAAGAGGGTGCGGAAGAAAGTGGTGTCGTAGAGTCCACATCAGAATGCGTCGATGACATCGCGATCCTCGACGTCTGTGAGTTTGTTGCGGTTGTCGAAGAAGCTGGTCGGCGTACTCTTGCAGGCTCTCGCCCTTCTTCTGCTTGACATTGTTCAGATTGAATCTGGACCCCGGGCGAGTGTAGCTAGCTTGGTAGTTTATAGTGAAGGCTTGGCAAAGGTTGGGCCAGCTGTCGATGGAGTTACGAGGGAGGCCCTCGAGCCACAACAGGGCTTCCTTGCCAAGCATCATGGGGAAGTAGGCGGTGGCTTGATCATTGGATCCGTGGGCAGCCCTGACCGCCGTGTTGTGCGTCTTGAGCTATAGTTTGGGGTCGGAGCGACCGTCAAACTTCTCTACCAAGGCCGGCTTGAAGGAGTCAGTCCAGTTAATGGCACGGAGCCGAGCGGTGAAGGCAGCAAAGCCGTCAAAGTTATAGTCCTCATCTTCGAGGTTGTGCTACTCGTAGCGGGGTGGTCGGCCGAATTCGGCTCGGGGTCGGACGTTGCCGCGCCATCGTGGTTGGGGCTCTTGGCGTGGCCGCCTGTCGTCCCTTGGGGCCCCATGCCAGTGGTCATAGCACTCGCGCTCCATGAGCTCATTGACCGCACGGTGCTCCACTCGGTCTATTTCCTCATCGTCGTCGTCGTCGTCTGGCTGAACCCGATGATCAGGTCGGCAGAAGTCATGGTCATAGCGTGCGCGGCGCTCAAGCTCGGCTTCATCGCGCTCGCGGTGTCGGTCATTGAGGTTGCCATGAATGTCGCGGGCGTTGTCACACAGGTGGTCTCGAAGGTCGACATATGATCGGCGATCAGCGTCATGCTCCTGAGGTCGAGCGCAGCGATGATCGACGTTGCGAGGGTTGCGCCCTTCCGGGTTATCTGCCTCGTGGTGGTTCTGGGCCACCTCTTCATCAATGACGGGGATTCGGGGGTTCCTCTGGCGAGGGTGGTCACTGTCCGATCTGCTATGGGCGGAGCGGTTGCCAACGGAGTGAACAGAGTGGGGCCGACCAGACCTGGATCTAGAACGGTACGAGCGTTCAACTTGCTCTTGGGCGGCTTCGAGGCGTTCCCTGGCGCGACGAACCTCAGGGGTGTCGGCCATGTGTTCCAGCTCGGTGAAGGCCGCTACAATGTTGGCCTACGGTGTGCGGAATGCTCCACAGACCCTGTGGAAGTCAGCCTCCAGTTTGTGTGGGTCGAGGTGCTCGCCGCACCGGTCTTCTTGATCCTCCTGGCCGGCCGGCCGCTGTCGTTCGGTGGCTGCGTCGACGGCCGGGTTATTTGGGGCTGCAGCGGGTGCAGCTGCTCCGTTGGGAGCTTGGCCTTCTTGGATACGTCGACGAGCCCTGTCCGCATTGAGTTCACGACGCCGTGCTCCGCCCGAATCGGTTTCGTTATCTTGAGTGGCCTGATCCTCGGAGACAAAGACTTCACGCCCAGGGGGCGTGATGTAGCTATGGTTGGTGCTCGAGTCGGCCAGGGCCGGTGGGAGCACACTCATGGCAATCTGGAATTCACCCCTCGTCCGGGAAATGGGTGGGTCTGGGTAGGCCCTCAGATCGGATCTGAAGCCTGTGCTCACGCAGCTGCGCCAAGTAGGTCGTAGCCGCATTGTGGACTTCCTCCGACATGGTGATGCACTCGAAGATAGTGTTGCCGATGCGATCTAACACGGCGATGAGCTCATCAGGAGCTGGGAACCTTGGCTGGGGCAACAGATCTGGGATCTGATCTTGCAAGGCCATCTCGTCGAACCGCTGTTGGAGCGGGGCGACGACCCGAGGCGAGACCACCGTAGTGGCCGGGACGGAGTCGGATGATTCCATGGTGAGGCTGAGCGACGACTCGGAGTCGGTTGAGGCAGTGTGGACGTCGGCGATGAAGCTTATGCCCTCAAGATGCACAGGGCAGTCTTTGAGGTTCTCGGGGAAGATGACGTGAGGACGATCTGCCATCAAGCTAGCTGTTGGTGCTCCACGATCTCCCCTACCTGGCGCACCAACTGTCGGACCTGAGGACCGGCAATCCACAAGGGGATACCCAAGTGATAGATTTGTAGGCGGGGGTGATCGCAAAGCTAGGGAGCTCGAGGTAATGCAGGAGGCACAGGGTTTATACAGGTTCGGACTACCCGGAGGTATAATACCCTACGTCCTGTGCTCGGTGGATTGGGATTGATCTACTCGACAGAGCTCAAGGAGCAATGGCGAGTTTTAGGGTTACTATAGTGGGAGTTGCGTATCCCTCAGGGGGTCGTCCTAGGCCGCCTTATATAGGCCGTCGGTTTGCAAGTCGATTATCTCCAATTCTATCTGTTTACAACAAGGGAAACTAATCCGAGTCAATCACGATATGATCTCCGCGATTCCTGGGCGGGATCCGAGTATCACGCCATATGCCGTGTGGGCGCCGCCTTCACCAATCTTGTCCGTCAAGTCCGGAAATCCTCGTGGGCCAGCTCTGAGTCGGCCCACACCATTGTCAGGCGTGGGCTCAGGCCGACTATCCCCTGTCGGTGATGGGTCCAGAGCTACCCCTATCCCACAAAGACCTACATCCAAACTTACAAAATCTCACTCTAAACATCCCTCTCTTAGAACAGTAAAAGCATAAATCTCTCAAGATAGAACTCCCACAGATTGCTGCTTTTTCCTCCTCCTCTTGCTGCTTGCCCGCAGATTCTAATCATATCACTGCGATGGTAGCTGCTGCACTGCTGTTGCCACATGCTCCCCTCCATCCTTCTTGCACAACACCTTCCATATCTGCATATAAGAAATCAACCGAAAGACCCCTACCTCAGGTGAGGAAATAACGACATTATTAAAGACTAAATCATTCCTAATGAGCCAAAGTCTCCACAGAATACATCCAAAAAGAAACATGTATAAATTTTTTGTTTTCTTGTTTGCCCCCTCTATCACACCCTCTCTGAAACTTGTTACATCAACTGGAATTTGAGTCCATTCAAACGCATCTCTACACACACACCATAGGTATTGAGCTGTTGCACATCTAAACATTATATGATTAGTGACAAAGTTTACACTATATTTCCTGGCCTGTTTCTTTTCACCAATTGTTCAGCAGATTGAATCTTATCATTGTACACCTGCCACATGAAGATTCTAATTTATAATGGCAATTTGATTTCCCAAATTCCATCATCCAATAGTTTATTATACCAGGAAAAGTGATCTCTCTGTATAGGGAGGCTGTTGTAAAGACTCCGGATCTTGTGTTAGCGATAATCCAGCAGTTAAGTCTTGCAGTTCTTCCCACTCTAAGATTTCTCTCTCTCCGAAGTTCCTTCTGAATGTCACGTTTGAAGCCCCTTCTTGTAACACCTTACATATAGTTTTATCCTGCTGGTTGCATATCTCGTAAATGTTAGGCAGTCTTATTTTTAGTGTGCATTCTCCCATCCAAACATCTAGCCAGAATCTCGTTTTCTTTCCATCTCCCACCACCCTTTGCACATGATGCGCCAATTGTTTGTAGCCCCCTTCAGAATTGGGATCCCCCTCTATATTTACAACTGTAAAAGCCTTTGTCACCTAAATATTTTTTTCCTCAGGAGACTGAAGCACAAACTATCACCACCCCTCTCTATTTTGAAGATCCATTTTGCAAGTAAGCATTCATTCATCACCCTTGTATTGGTGAAACCCAGACCCCCCACTGCTTTGGGCGTGGCCAAGGTCTCCCATTTAGCCATATGATACTTCTTTTTTCAGTCCAGGCCAAAAGAAATCTCCTCTTGCCGTATCCGTTTTGTGATGTGTCTCGCCTTGCAGTAGGTATACCCCCATGGCATAGTTTGGGATAGAGCTTAAACTTGATTCTATAAGGATCATCTTCCCTCCAGAGGATAAGTTACAACATTGCCATGTTGGTAGCTTTTTAGCCCACTTCTGGTAAACATAATCCAAGTCTTGTGTGCTCAGATGCACATTGCTGACCAGAACACCCAAATATTTCTTAGGTAATTTCCCAATTTTTCAATTTAGTATATTGTCCACTCTAGTCTGTTCTTCTTCTGTCACCCCCATCACCAGCACTTCACTCTTTTGGTAGTTGATTTTCAGACCAGATTGTCTTCGAAGCAGTAAAGTAAAAATTTTGTATTGACAATAGATTGTTCATCTAGGTCTAAGAAAATTATCGTGTCATCCGCGTATTGCAAATGTGTCAGCCCGCCCTCTACTAAGTTTGGAACCAGCCCTTTTATCTGCCCTCTGCTCTTTGCATTGTTTATCATTACCCCTAATGGATCACTTACTAGGTTGAAAAGAAGTGGTCATAGCGGATCCTCTTGTCTTAAGCCTTTATATGTTCTGAAGTAGTTCCCTGGTACTCCATTGATGTTAATCCCCACTCTACTGCCCTCTATTATTTGTTTCATCCAAACCATCCATTTTGCTGGGAAGTTTTTCTGATGGAGTATATCCATCATAAAACTCCATCGTACCTTGTCGTATGCCTTCTCAAAATCTAGTTTCAGAATAACACCTCTATCTTTCTTCACTCTTAGTTTGTACAGTACCTCGTGTAAAATTATAACTCCCTCTAGAATGTATCTGTCAAGAATAAAAGCTGTCTGTTTCTGTGCAAATGGCGTGAGCCTCATCATGAGCACTTTTGTAAACATTTTATAGTCCACATTGAGTAAGCATATCAGCCCGTACTGCATAATGTTGTTCACCTCTTTCATTTTTGGAATAAGTGATATCAGCCCATAATTTAATCTTTTCAGGTTTAACTCCTCTCTATGCATGGAGTGAAACATTTCCAGCACATATTCTTTAGTCCCAAATTTCTTTGAGCAAATTCTTTATTTGCCATCAGAAAAAGTTCCGCTTCTTTATCTGCCATCGAAAAACTTAAGTTCCTTATGTGCCATCAATTTTATCTTTCCTTCCTTTCCTACCATTATCGTGCACATTCAGAACGGAGGCATCTTGTAGATGAAAAGACGAAAATGCCCCTGCACGCCGCACGAGCAGAGCAGAGCAGAGCAGGAGGGGTCGGTCGGCCCGCACGGCGCAGCGGACCAGAGCGGGCCTAGCGGGGCGGAGGCCTGCGGGGTCAGCGGCGAA
>CM014271.1:87117276-87128006 GCA_004135705.1 Alloteropsis semialata | reverse complement strand
GGCCGCTGCGGCCTCCCGCGCGTGCGGCCGCCCCGCTCGGGCTTCCTGCGCCGCATGCCGCGGAGATGCACACGGAAGCGTTTTAACCGAGATGCCCCGTGAGTCTGGACAAGGCTGAGGGTAAGGGTGGCTAAAAAGCTCGGGCTCGGCTCGAGCTCGCCTAGCTCAGCTCGGCTCGAATTTCAAACGAGCCGAGCCCGAGCCAATGTTTTGGCTCGTTAGTGAACTGAGCCGAGCCCGAGCCGGCTCGTGAGCGGCTCGCAAGCTCAACAAGCTTGGTGTCAGGACTCTAAATATTGTTTTTATATTATATTTTAAATATATTTTCAAGATTGCACTATAATTATTTACTTTTAGATGATGTACATAGATGTGTCGATAGTTGGATAGTTCGAAAGTAGTGACTTGCCAATTAGGGGTAGATATTAAAGAATTGAAGGCGGTATTTTCTTCTTATGGAAGCTGTAATAACTTGCTATCTTACTTTTATTTTGCAAAATAGGGTTGTTTCTATGTAAAATAGAAATATTTTTATCATTTATGCTCTTAAAATTGACTATTATATTTTTATATTAATATTTATATATTATCACATTGTCTAGTTACTCTATTTTTCTTAGAAGCTTTTTAGCATGCAGGCTCGCAAGCCGGCTCGAGCTGGCTCGAGCTTGTAAACGAGCCGAGCCGAGCCTCAAGTTTAGCTCGTTTCTTGGACCAAGCCGAGCCGAGCCAATCCACACTTGGAACAAGCTTTTACGAGCCGAGCCGAGCCAGGCTCTGGCTCGGCTCGGCTCGTTTCCACCCCTAGCTGAGGGAAGGTGAAGGCAGTATTGTCGATAGGAACAACATGCGACATGTTTTAACGGAAGCACGTTGAACAGCTGACGGTAACGGTAAGAAAGGGATGAAAGATAAATTTGATGCCAGATAAGGAACTATAAATTTTTTGATGGCAGATAAGGAAGTACAACTTTTTTTATGGCGAATAAGGAATTTGGCTCTGGTGCAGAATTTGTATCCATGTCTTTTAGAGTATACTCTATTTCTGCTAAGCTGAAGGGTTTTACTAGCGTTCTTGCTTCCTCGTCTGTTAATCTCCCTGCCTCGCTCCACATCCCCCGCCCCAGATGTATTGTAGCTTCTTCTTCACTGCCAAAAAGTTGTTTATAATATTCCTCAATATGCTCCTTGATATCCTTCATCTCTCTGATTTCTCCATTCTCTGTTTCTAAAGAGAAAATTGTACGCTTCTTTTTCCTTCCATTCGCGACCCCATGGAAAAAGTCTGTATTTGCATCTCCCTCCAGAATCCATTTGACACCACCCCTCTTTTGCCACTGTACTTCTTTGAATGCATAAATCCTCTCTTGTTGTTCTTCAGTATCATATCTGATTTTTCATTGGTTAGGTTTTAATCCTGCCCTACTGGCTTCAACATCTAATTGCTTTATTTTATTCAGCAGCACCATCTTCTCCTTCTTCATCTGACTATTAAAATTGGCACTCCAGCCTTTACATAATTTCCTTATGAATTGCTTCATTTGCTTCCAATATTCCTGTATCTCCTTACCATCATTTTGTGGCCACTTACTTACGATTAATTCTTTGAAACCTGTCTGTGTTAGCCAGGCCATCTCGAATCTGAATATGTATTGGTGCCTCACTCTATTATCATCTGTGTCTACCACTAGCGGACAGTTAGCGATTTGCACGTGGCTTGATGGTACATTTGCTCCCATTCTGGGCTGATAAGAACCCTATCTAGCACACTTTGGTCTAAATTATCAGATGATTTTTCCCATATATATCTGATAGAACATTTCTAATATCTATTTTTTTCCCATTCTAGCATTGTTGAATTATCAATCAGATTCAACCATTGCGTAGATCTCATCGAGACGATCAAAATGCATATATAGAACATCTGATTTAGAATTCAGATGAGAGAGTTATGACTTCAGGGAGACCCTCGCCTAAGAATACATGCCAGGCTGGTTGCCTATAGCGGCCAGGCTGATTTTGCATGTATAGTCTGAGTTAGGAGTTATGTTTCGACTTCTAATGGAGCAAGACCTCGTCACCCTATAAATATAAAGGGCTACAACTGATTGTGGGATCCAATCAACACAAATCAATCTATCTTTTACCTCTTTTTCCTCCTTACCCAACCTTTCCAACCCCAGGCGATGTTCTTCTCTCATCTCCATGGCATGAAGAGGTGTCCTTGCTAGCCTACAGAGCCTAGGGCAACCCAAGGTCCGCTTGCCCCCAACGGGGTCCCTCGAGCAAGCGTTTGTTGAAGCTTCGTCGGTTTCTGCGAAGAAACCAACCTGGTCGGGTTCTACAGGGTCGCCACAAGGAGCGGCCTTTTGAGGTGCACATTCAAGTGCTCGGTGTTTGGCACGGTGCTCCTGTGAGGTACATATTTTTGCGTCAACACACTTTCTGGCGACTCCGCTGGGGATGAAATTATTTCGGTTTTAGTGGCCAAAATCAACCCTAGTAGTATGGTGTCATTTGAAGGATTACCTGAACGACTATTCAAGGAAATCAACAACAGATTGGCTCCTTCCTGTTTTCGGGAAACAGAGTTTTCCTTGAGGTTCCTGTCCTTGTGCTATATGTACAGTTGTTCTAGCTCAAACTCCCATGGTCCAGTTATATGCCATTTTATAGTTTCTATGCTGCGATTTGTCGAATACGAGTGCTATTGCTTGCTTGATCACAGGATCTTCATCTGGTATTAGACAGGGAAAACAGTGTCACAATAGCCTTTTCAAAACTTATAGATAGCTAGTTGCAACTGGTTCTGGATAAAAAGTAAAAAAAAATAGGAGGTGCAACGCAGAAAGATCGGGACAATGTCACACCTGCTGTTTCATCACGGAGCAGCGCTTGTCCAAAAGTGACATTTTTTAGTGACGCGTGCCCACAAACATATCAAGGGGCATGTTGTTCCTATTCGTCTTTGTGCATGGTGCAAAAGTTTTGGCAATTCTTCAGGAAAGCTGATTCGTCAAAAAAGCTTCTCCAGTTTCACATCGCCAAAATTTTTACAATTTTCTCTTTGGCTTGCATGGCTCCAGAATATATTCTTGAGTACTTTTGTTTCCGAATCAATATCAACATTCCAATAAAAGTACTCATTGTCAGTCATGCATTCTCTGAAAAACTGGAGAAGCTTTTTTGACATCGTCTTCCCTCTCCTTCCTAACATGCTCAGCTTTCCTGGAAAAACGAAATCAGCCTCATGCTATTTTATTAAATGATTAAATGACAAAACAGCTTTCCTGAAGCACATTTCATATATGATAAAATGACATTTTCTTATGGAAATTAAAAATCCAACTCCTACATTGTTCTTGATGTCCTTTTCTGTAACTGGCCAGTTCTAACGGCCACCATACAATTCAGACATCACATTCATAGCTGCCTGATGAGGTGCCATTGCATGCCATAACGCCAACAATGTCCTGCAATGCTGCTTCCCTGTGCTTGTGGGTGTGTATATACCGTATCATTCTGTGTGATGGTTGCAGCTTGTGGTTTTGCGCTTGTTCAACGTGGTCGACGAACCACTTGTTCCACTTCTTATCCTGCTTAATTGACCATCCATAAGCCAAGCAGCCTACCCTCAATTGACGTTTTCTCAATCTTGGATTCTTCATTTTCCTTACCAGCCTTCAGGCGTTCTAGCTATCTTGGCACTGAAACCGGCTAGTTTTGCATTGGAAAAAGTCTATTTTTTGACCTCTCAGCTATTGCAATATTTGTCCAACTTTAACCCCCCAACTCAAAAACCAGGTACAATGAACACCCCAACTGTTAAAACCTACAATTTATACCCTGAAGGCTGTTTCTGTGGATTCAAGCCTACGTGGTGGTGGTTTCAACAGTGATGTGGCTCCAAAAGACACGAGGTGGTGTTGGATCCACCTGTCGTCCCCTCTCTTTCCCTCCCCTATCCTCTCCCCTCTCCTCGCGCTATTCTTCGTCTCCGTCGTCGGGCGAGCTGCGAAGCAAGAGGCGCGGAGGAGGCTGGGGCGAGCGAGGACATCGGCCCGAGCTTTTCCGTCCCTCGCGTGACTACTGTGCGGGCGAGCTGGAGCTGGAGCTCCCGCGAGGCAAGGGCGGCCGTGGGCCACGCGCTCCAAGTGGCCGGGGTCCGCTGCTCGCTGCATCGCCTTGCCTGCTCCTCTCTTTCCATTTGCTCCTTTTTCCAATCAGAGCAAAGCTAGCAACTGTCAGCACAGTAGCACGCCGCCGCCGCAATCTTCCTTCTAATTTCCTCTCTCCTGTTCAATTTCTACCTTGAACCGTATAGCAGAGCAGCAGCGTCGTTCGAGTCCTCCTCCTCAAAATCCAAGCAGAGCCCCTACTACTCCCATCCAAGCACAAGCCACCGCCCCCTGCTCCTGCAGTGCGGTGCGCCAGCGGGAGCTCGACCACTTGGAGCACCCGCTCCTCTTCATCTCAACTGCAGCCAGGGCTCGTCCGTGCTAGCTGGGGCGGCGGAGCTCGGCTTCAGATCTGGCCTTAGTGCGACGGCGCGCAAGCTCTGGAGCCCCGGTGGAGGGTGGAGTGGGGGAGCCACGAGCACGCGGTGCAAGCCTCGGGCGGCCCCGATCTCCGGCAAGGGCGGCGGCCCATCTCCTTCTCCTCCGACGGGTCGATGTGTCAGGTCGAGTGAGCTTGGGCTTCTCCGTCCGAGAGTGCGAGCAAGAAGCTCCTGTTCGCTGGGCTTATCAGCAACCAGCCAGCAGTATTTCAGTCTCACAACAAATCAGCACCCGTCATCAGCCACCAGCTAGCTAGCAGTACTTCAGTCTTACAACAAATCAGCACCAGCCACCAGCCAACCGAAGAAGATGTTTAGTTGGAAACTTTTTTTTTTTCAAAACCACGGACATGTCATCTCGAAACCACCGAAAACGAGTCCAGTACTCCAGTGTCAAAACTAAACGGTATCAATATTTTTTTTTCTTCTTTCTACATACTCATAGTAAAACTCGTAAACACCTTCTTTGGTGTCAAACAGTTGTCGTACTCTGGGCACAAACTCCTGTATAAATAGACAGGGAAAAGAAAAAAAATATATATGAGCATTTTATCTGGCACGCAATTAAGATAATCAACTTCAAGGTGCAACCTAGTTGCAAATATTGTTTGTTGCAGTAACAACTAGTCAGGTTGGCGCGTCATGCGCGCCTCTACCAAAGACGTTGATGTGAAATTATAATAAGATACATATTTATTACCTCACTATTCTGAAACTATGCTAAAATATAAATATATTTTATACTATCCATGAATATAGTTGTAAACAACGGAAAAATTTTATTTCTAAAATATATCTCGGGTCCCGCAAAAATAGTACGCGGGTCCCACGTTGATATTTTTTGCTAAAATATATCGTAGGCCCCACATAGGTAGTACACGGGCCCACATGGATAGGGCTCACACGAAACTATACTTGGGTCCCATATGAACAGTACCCACCGAACAATGTGCAAGTCCCACATTTTGTATTATCCATGAATGCATCAGGAAAGAAAATTAATTTCAAAAATATATCACGGGTCCCACATATATAGTACGTGGATCCCACGTTATTTTTTAAAATATATCATTGATCCCACATAGCTAGTACTATGCACAACCAGTGCCACGGGACCCCACCGAATAGTGCACGGGTCCCTACATAAACAGTACCACGGGGCCACGATCAGTAGCAGGACCCTGAGATCTCGCTGATTCCTGGACCGTTAGTATATGTAGTTGTTGACGCAGAATATGGTCAACACACGAGAACGCTAGTTCGCGCGGGTCGCAAACGGACCAGATCGCAGCTGCCCTGCACCGACCGGTCAGACCGGTCAGAGACACCGGTCAGACCGGTTACCGCCGGCGAGCTACGGGGTAAAACCCTAAAAACGCCTCCCGGAAGGATCCGTCGGGGAGAACGCCGTCAGGGGTGCCCTAGAGTCGGCAGGCCACGTAGGACGCCTTCAAACGTCGCGGAGACGCAGGAAAGAACAGCAAGTAGGGTTGGAAAAGCTAGGGTTTGGAGATGCAAAAAGTAAAGGACAAAAGTAGTAAATTGGATAGATTCGATTGTTGTGTGTTCAATCGGCCGAATCCCCTTATATTTATAGGGAGGGTAGGTCTTGTCCCGCAAGGAAACCAAGTTACAACTCGTTACAATCTCGGAATCCTAAAATAAGAGTCCTAGTCGGATTACAAGAAGGGTAACCGGTCTGACCGGTCCCCCACACCGGTCAGACCGGTCTGGGTGCCGAACTTCGCCCTTTTGCTTGTTTTGCTCCACCACCGACTCTTGCGATCCTCCAAGTCTTCAAGCACCGCAACATCCTGTCATTTCAGAGAACATGCCACCTTCCGTGTCTTGCACCAAGTCTTACGGTCCTCCAGATCTCCCAGCACCGCAACAGTCGATCATTGCAGAGATTATGTCACTTATATCAAACTAGGACTAAACATTGCGGTGATCCATGCACCAGCACCGCAACTTCCTGAGCCAGACCGGTCAGACCGGTCAGGCTAACCGGTCTGACCGGTCAGCCGCAGCCCGTACCAATTTTGGTTGTCAACATATGCCCCCCTGTTTTTTGGTAAAGCTTGCGTACCATAAAACACATCAGCACCAAAATTGTCACCTAAGGACGATATTTCTAACAGAATTCATCGGCCATTATATTTTTCTAAGGGCGATATCCAAATATTGGCCATATGCCACTTCATGCTTCTTGCCAAACACTTGGATAGTACTTCTTTAAGTACCTTCCATTCAGTGCCTTAGGCAAACGTCCTCCTTGCAGCGTCTCCACCATATAGGAATTCCCGCCATTGATCTTGAATACTCGATATGGACCTTCCCAACTTGGAGACCACTTGCCGAATTTATTATCTTTAGTACCAAGTGGCAAAATTGTCTTCCATACTAGATCATCAACTTGAAAAGTCTTCTCTTTAACCTTCTTGTTGTATGCTCTAGCAACCCGGATCTTGTCTTTCTCAATTTTCTTAAGAGCTTGTAAACGCTTATCGGTCACTTCATCAATGTTGTCCATCATCAAGTCATAATATTCATCAACCGAAAGCTTATTCTGTCTAGCAAGTCTGTAAGCGTCCAGATTTACCTCAACAGGCAAAACGGCCTCTTGTCCATAAACAAGCTCAAAAGGAGTAACCTTAGTGGCACCATGTCTAGATATGTGATGAGCCCATAAAGCTTCAGACAAGACTTCATGCCATCTTCGGGGATGCTCCTCTATCTTCTTCTTGATCAACTTTATCAAAGTCTTGTTACTAGACTCGGCCTGACCATTGGCCTGAGCATAGTATGGAGATGAATTGAGCAATTTGATCTTATACATATCGGCAAAAGATCACACTTCCTTAGACATAAAGGACGTGCCTTGATCCATAGTTAAAGTTTGTGGAATGCCGAATCTGTGAATAATATGCTCAGTAATAAACTCAATTACCTCCTTGTGGGTCATATTCTTGAGAGGAACAGCTTCGGTCCATTTAGTGAAGTAATCTGTAGCAACCAATACGAAGCGATGTCCCTTTGAAGAAGAAGGATGTATTTCTCCAATGAAATCCAATCCCCATCCATGAAAAGGCCATGGTTTAATAATAGGATGAAGCAATGCAGCAGGTACCATCTGAATATTTCCAAATTTCAGACATTCTTCACATCCTTTGTAGTAACGAAAACAATCGGCCATCATAGTAGGCCAATAAAATGCAGCTCTCCTAAGCAACCACTTCATCTTAGGAGCCGATTGATGCGTTCCACAAATTCCTTCATGAACTTCACCCATGGCCACTCTAGCTTGATCAGCACCCAAGCATTTAAGTAGTAAATCATCAGCGGTTCGACGATGTAACTCATCGTCAACTAAAATATATTTGAAAGCCAAACGTCGAGTTTTCCTATCTGTTCCAGAACTAGGATTCCTTAAATACTTGATAATGGGCGCTCTCCAATCATCAACTTCGGCCTTTTCATTTTGAGGATTTTCAGCGGCCGAATTCGAATCTGCAGACACCGCACCGGTCTGACCGGTTCCCGGATCGGTCTGACCGGTCTCTGTATGAGACGCTGGACCGGTCTGACCGATCTCGGAACCGGTCTGACCGGTTCGGCTCTGCTCTGCAGCGAGCGTTAGAGCTTCTCCATTGGCAATAGCAATCAACGGACTTTTCTTATGAAAGTGTCTTTTCTGGACATTATAGCCTGATGCTTGCTGTGCCAAAGTATTGGCTCTAGGATTATCACATCTTGGAACATGATAAATGGTGAATTCATCAAAATATGGTATAATATCAAGGCACTTGTCAAGTTAAATATTCAATGAACTTTCCAAGCATTGACACACTTTAGATACTTGCTGCACAACCAATAATGAATCACCAAAAGCTTCAACATGTTTTACTCCCATGTCATGCAAAATTTCTAGTCCGAATAATAAAGCTTCATATTCGGCTTGATTATTTGTGCACTCAATTTTTAATCGGCTAAGAGCTTCAAAAACAGCTCCATTAGGAGAAACAAGAACAATTCCAATTCCACATCCGTTCTTGCAAACCGATCCATCAAAATGTAATTTCCATGGAGTAAAAGTCATGTAATCAACTTCCAAATTATGCTCATCCTTAATTTGATGTTCAACAATAAAATCAGCTACAATTTGGCCTTTCATAGATTTCAAAGGTTCACAAGCCAAATCATATTCAATTAGTGCATATGCCCACTTACCGATCCTTTCGCTCAAAATTGGTCTATGCAACATATACTTAATAACATCGGCTTGACACGCAACTATGCAAGTACTAGATAACAAATAATGCCTCAACTTCGTACAAGCATAATATAAAGACAAGCATAATTTTTCAATAGGTTTGTACATTGTTTCTGCATCCAACAGCCACCGACTCAAATATGTAATGATGTGCTCCTTGCTATTTGTTTCTAGAGTCAAAACAACCCCAATAACATTATCTTCGGCCAAAATATAAAGCCTAAATGGCACCCCATTCTTAGGCGCTTTAAGTACAGGCGGCGAAAACAAGTATTTCTTGATTTCCTCAAAGGCCTCTTGCTGCTTTTCCCCCCAAGTAAATTCGGCTTCATTCTTTAACCGAAGTATAGGAGTAAAAGCACTAACTCTCCCGGACAAGTTAGAAATAAATCTCCTCAAATAATTAACTTTGCCCAAGAATTTCTGTAGATCATGCTTGCAAGTAGGCGCTTCAAGTTTATCAATAGCTTTTATTTTCTTAGGATCTATCTCTATGCCTCTTTCATGAACCATGAAGCCTAAAAATCTTCCAGCCGATACACCAAATGCACACTTCAATGGGTTCATCTTTAAACCATACCGACGCATTCTTTCAAAAGCAAGATGCAAATCAGCCAAGTGAGAATTTAATCCAGCCGATTTGACAACAATATCATCAATATAGACTTCTAGGATAACACCAAGTAAGTCATGAAAAATCAAATTCATTGCTCTTTGATAAGTAGCGCCGGCATTCTTTAAACCAAAAGTCATCACAACCCATTCAAACAAACCAACAAAACCAGGACATTTAAAGGCCGTTTTGTATACGTCTTCCTCGGCCATAAAGATTTGATTATATCCCGCATTGCCATCAAGAAAGCTAATAACCTTATGTCCAGAAGCATCATTAATAAGCATATCGGCTATAGGCATAGGATATTCATCTTTGGGAGTCGCTCTATTAAGATCTCTAAAATCAATGCACACTCTAATTTTATTAGAACCTTTCTTCTCAACAGGCACAACATTAGAGATCCATTCAGCATAGCGACATGGCCGAATAAATTTAGCTTCAAGCAAACGATTAACCTCTTCTTTTATGCGATCATAAAACAAAGGATTAAATCGTCTATTGCCCTGTTTATATGGCCTAAAACCAGGTTTAATCGGTAAACGATGTTCAACTAATTCACGACTTAAACCAGGCATCTCATGATACTTCCAAGCAAAACAATCAGAATACTCTTTCAATAACTCGATTAATTCAACCTTATAATCGGCTTTCAAATTTTGATTTACAAAAGTCGGCCTTGGAATAGAACTATCACCTATGTCTATCTTTTCTAAAGGATCAGCCGACGTAAATCCTTGTCCTAACTTTTCTACTTCTTCAAAATCATTAATGGCTTCACATGCATCGTTCATATTTGACCGATAATGCTCCACCCTTTCCTTTAGCCACTTCTCGCTTGCATCCATCTACTCTTCATTATCTGAATCAACCGATTTCTGAACCGGCCTTAGAGCAGCAGACACAAAGCCATCCTTGGTGCAAGCGAGGAACTCAAAGTCCGAAATATCAATTCCAGTCAAGCACTTGACATTATCATGAGTTCCCAAAATAGATGCATCGGCCATAGCAACACATGCCGAAGTATCCGCATGAACCACCTCAACTTCGTCACCAACCCATTGAATTAAGCATTGATGCAAGGTAGAAGGCACACATTGATTTGCATGAATCCAATCGCGCCCCAAAATAACACTGAAGTTACCTTGCACCTCTGTGACGAAGAAAGCAGTTGCAAGCGTCTTGCTCCCAACGGTAAGCTCCAAGGATGCAACTCCCTTGGAACTCATCGGTTCTCCTCCTCCAACGCCGTTGATCGTCATACTCGTCTTGATGAGCTCGCCGTC
>CM014271.1:87073656-87111738 GCA_004135705.1 Alloteropsis semialata | reverse complement strand
CCGGTCTGACCGGTCAGCCGCAGCCCGTGCCAATTTTGGTTGTCAACAGTAGTAGATTAGGCATCAACAGTTTTACAATCGTCATGTTTTGTAATTACATAAAACCACATTTAAATCTACAATGTAGTCTGTATTCAGAGAAACGGCATCCGCCTGTTTTAGTTCGCAATAGCAATCCTGATTTTCCTATACGGGGAAAAACAAGCAAAACTCGCAAACTACTTTTCCTATAAGAAGTCGCAGGCAACAGAAATCTGATCTTGGACGGGAGCACTGGTGCTCATCGGGTAGATTTTCTGATTAGCATCCGACGCCATGAGCTCTTCTGGAGGAATAAGGCCGGAGGCGTCAGCTATTCGTGTGATGCAACTGATCGCAGGATTCGTGGGGACCATCGGCCATGGTGATGGGCGTGATCGGCATTGTGGACGGTGGCGCAGCAGCCGCTGTCGCCGAGTCATGATCGCCGAAGAGAACATCAGGGCGGAGGTTGACCCACTCCCTGGGGCACCCGTGAGATTGATCGCAGGCAGCAGCGGCAACCCTGCCTGGGCGAGGCAGAACAACCATCCAAATTAAACCGACTTAGGTGCATGAGACAATCACTTTATTGATCAGTTATGTCTACACGCACTAAAACCGGTGTAATCTGAGGGTCGGTCGGGTAAATCCCGATTCAACCACAATTGAAAACAAGGATCAAAACAAACACCAGTAGTCTCACGCGAAGATGAGCGCAGATAGTACAAATATGATAAGAGTTTTACATAAATCCGAGATACAATACGAAGTTCTAAAGCACGCCATTTTACAAGCATGGTCCAAATACATAATAATCTACAGACAATTGAAAAGCGAAAGCCGATAACACTAAGCGTCGGGCTCAACGGTTTCCTTTCCCTCGGCATCACGACAAATAAACTTAGCACAACAAGGATAGAAATCTATATCTTCTGAACCTGAAAATGATTTAAACAACAAACCCTGAGCAACTAATACTCAGCAAGTCTCACCCGACTAATGATATCTACTTTACTGACTTCTAACATGTAGGCTTTTGGCTATGAGTTTATTTGCCAAAAAGCTACTGAAACTTGATCAGTACTTTCAATATTTTAACTCAAAGTTAAAAGTAGAGATCGTATCAGCTAGTATTTGCATGAATAACTAGAGCAATCATGTGCTATCATTAAGCAACAATAGTAACCAAACTTATATTCTCATCATCATCATGATTCATCATAATTCCATATTGTTACTACGATGTGACGCAATGATCAAGGTTCTCTTATCCGAGAGCTACGGTGAATCGATCCGATTTACATCCATGCATGGGAAAATCTAATCACATAACACATGCACACCATGACGGGCCACACGCGGCAACCTTTCGCGAGCACACCACCGAACATATGAACTATGCTCGTGAGCTCTCAGCCCCTAACGTGACACTGCATGCAACTCGGTCGTCCATGAGTTACAGGCCTTTCGCCCGCCCTCATTCCACGCCAAGAAAAAGCAAATATAGTTCAAATCCCGGAGTGAACAAACTACAGCGGTTTACTGGTTTCGACTACGTCCTATTTCCAGCATGTGACTAGTACAATTCTAACTAGATCAAGCAGGGTCAACAACGAACGGTTCTTAACCAACATAGGTGGGGCTATCCATCCATTCAACAATATCATAAACATCAGCATTCTCATCCCCACCTGGTCTCCAAACTTATCATACTAGAGCACGTGGGCGCGCTTTGCGTGCCCTGGTGATTGAAAAAAAAAACTCCTACGCTAATTTGACCCATTGATCAAGAAAAATATAACTTCTCAGCTTGAAAAATGGCAAAGTAAACAAAGAAATTTAATCAATAGGACGAACAAAGAGACAACATCTGGAGTTCAAAACAACAAGTTGGCAATATGGGCGAACACAGAATACAAATCTGGAGTTCAAACCCAACAATCTGGACATACGGCTAGCCGCAGAATACAAAGATTGCATCAAAATATATGTGAAATTATAAATATATGGTGAAAATTAGAGGTGACAGTACAAATTAGAGGTCCATGAGGCAAATTGTCACACTGCTGTGAAAATTAATGTGGTGATAACTGAGCTATTCATGTGTTCGATCCTCAGATAAAATTAACTGCAGGTGTCGAATGTTCAAAAAGTTACACAAGTTAACCTTTCTCTGAGCAATACTCAAGTCAACCTTTCTCTGAGTAAAACATTCTTTTCAAAGGAATAGTTAGTACCAAATAGATATTACCATGCTTAATAGATATGTTGGGTACAATCCTCACATGCAAGGAAAAATAATTACCTTTGGGTAGAGAAGAACTAATGCTATTTGCTACAACCAAAACATGGTTCTCTAATTTCATAATATTTTGCTGTCACAGATTTCAAAGAGATGCTTTCAACTAACAAAAAATTCAGCCAGTTATGCCTCAATTCAATACTAATACTTGAAAAAGAAGGACACCTAGAATCATCACTCAATTAGAAAGAGGCAACCAGCAAGCCAAAGACAATAATTCAAAAACTAACCTTTGACTTAGGAGTTAGGACCAGTATTAATTGCAGATCATGATAAATAAATCCTTTGTTTTAGATTGATAATCAAGACTATTTCTGATTTCATGCAACCTTTTACATCACTTACATTGTTCAAATGTTTTCTTGGTTCTTTGCTTAGTATGCCAGCAAAATCAGTTGCTAGGAACGTTCCAACACCAGTTACCAGAAGCATGTTGAAGACCATCACACATGCTGACGAAGAGATCCAAAGAAACCCATGTTCTCCTTTGAGGATCCACAATTATGCAATGCTTCGTATCCTGAAAATAAAGGCCAAATCCGTGCAAAGTGCATGATGCATCAAGCATGATTACAATAGGCATAAGTACTAATAACCAACATAATCCTTTAGTTCTTTTGTTGAAAAAAAGATAATCCTTAACAGAGACGATCCATGGTCAAGAAACGGCCCATACAAGAAACAGAGTACCATAATGTTTATAGGATGAACACGATACACGCCATCCCCCATACGCCGAGGACGGGGACGTGTTGCCCCACAGTGGTGGCGCGCACGCGGCGGACGAGATTCGGGGCGGCCATCTGAGCTCCGATCCAGAGGCGCCACGGGATGCCGGGGCGTTAGGCCCCGGTGAAGAGCAGCTGCCTGCCAACCGTGCGAGACGGCAGCCCCGCGGGAGGCCGGAGGTGCGGCTGATGTCGCTGGGGTCGGCTAGCCACCCAGCCGCGGAGGTGGAGGCCCGTAGGGCGGGGACCCGAGCCGCCGCCAGCGAGCTCGAGCCCCGCGTAGGCCCCAGCGGCCGCTGCTCGCCGCTCGCCGCCGCGAGGCCGCGTGGCTCGCTGCTCACCGGGGCTGCGTGGCCCTGCGCGGAACGGGGTGAGCCAGGAGGTGAGGACCGCCTGGACGCCGCGCCGCGGCCTGGAACGCCGGCGTGGGCTGCCATGTCACCGCCACAAAAGCAGCGGAGACACGGAGGCCACGACACGACAGTCCGTGGCCACGCGATTGCTAGGCGCGGTCCCACGGCTGGCGCGTCGCCGCGCACCCCCGCCGCAGAGAGGGGCCCAGATCAGCCGCCGTGAGAGGGAGGCGCGGCCGCGCGCTGTCCCGCTCGTGGCGCGGCGAGGCAGGCCGCGGCTGCTGGGCTCGCAGGCCCGCGGGAGCGGACAAGGGGCGGCGGCGGCGCGTGAGAGCCGAGCCGGGAGGGGTGGCGGGGAGGAGGGAGAGGAGATGCTAGGGTTTGGCGGGAGGCTTTTAGCAAAAAAAAATGCGAGAACTGCGGGTTGATTAAAGGAAACAGGAGGGTTTTTCTGCAAAACAACCGTGGTTTACTCTCTGGTCGACACGTGTGCCAGGAAAGAAGGAGACAAGAGCAAACAGTAGTGCTCTTTAAGGATTTAGATGAGTCATTTATTCTAGAAGTAACTAGCAGTATTAAACCCTAGATCTTGCGAGTGACAGACAATCACTCGACTTCTACCTGACTTAATTAAGCATGGCATTTCTAGCACGCATCTATGGTTTCATATAACTCCTAGAAACTTAATGCACAAACATACTTAATTAGCACTATTACATAATTTTAAATCTGTGTTATACACCGGGGCACGCCTTCCGTGTGCTCGTAAGAGCTCTTCCGCACCTTGGGCCGGGTCTTGCTGCTACTCAGAGGGCTCTTGCTGCTCTGGGGCCTCCTGCTGCTCCTGAGGTTCCACCACTAGCTCATACACGGCGTCATCGGTAGCGGAGTCTACATGAATGCGGAGATGCAAAGAAATAAATAAAATGATGCAAACATGTTAATTTAATCTACAGCGCATTCGTTTGCAGAGTAACAAAACGAAGTTATTTGTACAAAGAAGCATAATGGTGAGAAACATGATTAGAAACATAGGGGCGCGCTGTGTCGCCAGGCGTTCCAGGCGTCTCATCGCCCGTCGTCTAGGGTTGGGGATTCGAGGAAAGAAGAGGGGCATGGGGTGAGCCTAGGGTTGGGTTTGCTTGTTGGGGTGCTAAGGCCATGGGGAAGGAGCAGCCCGCCGCCGGCCAGGGGCGCCCCGCCGCTTCTGTGTCGTGCGTGCGTGTTTTGTGTCGAGGGGAAGAAGAAGGTTGAGGGGGTAAGAGGATTAGAAGTCTAGGGGGTTTTCTTGAAATAGTCAGGTATTTATGTGCGATAAAACTTGTTTCTGAGCTTTGTTTAGTCCTGAATTTGCAGATTCCAGGAAAGCTTTGCATCTTTATTCCAGAAATGTCTATACTGGCCTGAAGCTCACATTGTCCTGCAGAGTTCTTCATTTTGTAAATTGCTACATAATCACAATCTATCTCTGTGGTTTGCTATAGTGGTTTAACATTACTCAAATGATTGCTTGGAAGGAATAAGGATGCTGGAATGATCGGTCTCCCATATTAAAGTCTTGGATTACTTCTTTCTTGTACTATGTATTTGGAATTTTAGATGGTTGCTTTGCTTGCTGTTATAGTAGCATCGGTTCTTTTCATGTCCTTGTCTGTTTTCAGAAAAACGGCTTTTTTTTTTCTCGAATACGCAGGAGAACTGCGCATCTTTGTATTAAGAGAGAAAGAACGGTCCAAATTACAAAACTAGCACCACACCTTGGACCAGAGTGTGGGCTATAAGGGTAGCTAGAGGGCTGTTACAAAAAAGAAATCACTAAGACCTGACCCTGAACCTCTCTAGGCTAACCCTACGAGATCGACCATACGGAGTCTAAGGAAGCGAGCCCCTTAGCCCCAGCAACCATCCAAACCTGAGATTCATCCTTGTATGCTTGGAGAGCTTGCTGTAGATTTGGGGGTGTCCCATCAAACACACAAGCATTTCTATGTTTCCACAATGTCCAAGCTCCAAGAATGCACAAGGAATTGAAGCCTTTTCTGCTCTGTTTTGGAACTTTCCTCCAAGATTTGCCCCACCATTCTGCAAAAGGGTTGCTTCTGCGATTAGGTGTCAAATGTGCTAGCTTCAGGGGCTGTAGGACTTCAAACCAAAACTATCGGGCAAATACACATGTGGTGAGTATATGCTGGATAGTTTCATCAGCTTCATCACAAAGGGGACATCTGGCCGGGTGAGGAAGGCCCCTTTTTTGCAGCCTGTCTGCTGTCCAACATCGGTTCCTAATTGCCAGCCATACGAAGGTTTTGCACTTGCTAGGAGCCCATGATTTCCATAGCCGTTTCCAAGGTTCAAAAGTAACAGAACCAGCAAAAAATTCCTGTAGGCAGATTTTGTCGAAAAATTACCTGAACCTTCAAACTCCCATATTTACACATCATCAATTGTGTTAAGGATCCAATCATTCATCGTCCTCCAAAGATTCAGTTATTCTGCAAGACTGATCCAGTCCAGAGCTCCTGTGATGTCTGCTACCCAAGAGTCATTCTGTGAAGCCTCATACACTGTCCTTGTTTTTTTCAGTTTCAAAGGGACACTCCTAAAGACATTTGGGGCTAGGTCTTCTAAGATGCAACCATGTAACCATCGGTCTGTCCAGAATAATGTGTTTCGCCCATTCCCAACTGTGGTTACTACTGATAGCGCAAACATAGCAGCTATATTCAGATGTACAGCGATTTCTAGACTAGCCCAGGATCGATCTGGATTGGTTTTTTCAATCCAAAGCCAACACATTTGGAGAGCCCATCCCATGATCTCCAGATTATGGATGCCTAGCCCCCCAAGATCAAGTGGTCGCATGACCTTTTCCCATGCTACTAGATAGCTGCCCCCATTGATTTCTTTTCTTCCTTTCCATAAAAAGCTTCTCCTGATTTTATCCACTGCCCGTATGAACCATTTAGGAACCTTGATAACTACTAGCAGATAGATAGGTATGGCTATGAGCACAAAGCGTACTAGCACGGCTCGACCAGCCAAATTCATCAAGGATGCTTTCCACCTTGGGAGTTTATTAGCTATATTCTCTATCCAGGCCAACAGATCATTTCTTCTCAAATTCCTGTCACATATAGGCAGTCCTAAATAGGTTGTAGGGAAGTTGGATGTTGTGCATTGCAAAGTATTGCTAATAGTTTCCACCCTTTCCTCCTCACAGTGCATTGGAAACACACAACTCTTTTGCAGGTTGGTCTACAAGCCAGATGCCTCACCAAAGATCAGCAGCAACCTCTTTGTGAGTTGCATATCAGCGTCTTCAGGTTTGATGAAGAGAGCGACATCATCAGCATACAAAGAATGTCACTGTCCAGCCATATGCAGCGGTGCTAAAAGGCCTTCTGACTCAGCTCTAGTAAAGAGGCTGTTCAGACGTCCATGACCAAGATGAATAACATGGGGGATAGTGGATCACCTTGACGCAGTCCCCGCTGATGAGAAATATAAGCCCCCGGTTCTCCATTAAGTATCACTTGTGTTGATGCCGAGTGAAGTAGACTAGAAATAAGATTCCTCCAAACAGCACTAAAGCCCAAATGTGCGATGATCTCCATCAGGAAGGCCCAGTCGACTGAATCAAATGCTTTAGAAATGTGGAGCTTCAAGAAGAGGCTAGAGACTTTTCTGCGGTGGAGTACCTTGATAGTTTGTTGGACCAACATGAAATTGTCATGTATACATCTGCCCCTAGTAAAGGCACTTTGGTTGGTCATGACCATATTATTTAGGTGAGGGCCAGTCTATTTGCCATCATCTTTGTTACTAGTTTAGCGAAACTGTGGACCAAGCTGATGGGGCGATAATCCTTTGCTTCCAGAGCTTCCAGTTTCTTGGGGATTAGAGTTAGATATGTAGAATTTAGGAGCTCTAACCTCCTTGTATCCCCTTGCTATAGACAGATCAGAGCCACCATCAGATTAGCCTTGATTATGTGCTATACCGCCCAGTATACCCATTAGGTCCTGGAGCTCCGCTGGGAGGGATTTGATAGTCTCCCACACTTCCTCCTCTGAGAAAGGCGCCTCAAGGTCAGACAGATCCACCTCAGCTCGATGAAATGCCGCCAAGTCCAATGTAGCAGTTTTGGTTCTTGCTTTTCCCAAAGCATTAGCAAAGAACTCAAATAGGACATTGTGTTTATCTTGCTGCGTCGTGGCTACTTGATCGCCTACCACTAACTTTGGGATGAAATTCTTCCGTTTCCTGAAGCTGGCCTATTTGTGGAAGAAGGATGTATTTGCATCTCCTTCTTTTAAGTATCTTACTCGAGACCGAAGGCGGGTAATTGTTCTTTCTAACGAAGAGAGAGCCAGGCAATGCTTTTTCAGTTCAGATTTCAGCCAATTCTCCTCATTTGATAGCACCCGGTGGTCTTGTGCCATTTCCAACTGATGGAGGATATGCCGGGTCAGGGCTAGCTGTGAGTTGATGTTTTCAACTTTCTTCTGGCTCCAAGGTTGCAAAGCTCTGGTGAGGCGCTTCAGCTTAAGCGAGATTCTTTCAAGCGGACAAATGCAAAGGATCTGTTCTTCCCAGGATTGCTGGACAGCCTCAGAAAACCCCTCCAACTTTGTCTAGAAGCTCTCAAAATGAAATCCTTTCTTTCCAACAATGCCTTCTCTCAGTCCTAAGATGAGCGGGCAGTGATCAGACATCTCCGTAGCATGACTTTGCAACACGCTTTTGGGATAGATGTCCTCCCATTCGTTGGTGCAGAGTACTCGATCTAACTTGACCAAAGTTGGTGATTCCTGCTCATTAGACCACATGTATCTCCTGCCCAGCAAGGGAATTTCTTTCAGCTCTAAGCCATTAACAAAGTCACAGAATCTCCCCATCATAGCTCGGTTAATATTCTCATTGTTCTTGTCTTCTGAACTATAAATCAAATTGAAATCCCCTGCTAGCATCCAGGGTCCAGGACAATTAACTCGGACCTCTCTTTATTCTTCTAGGAAGGCAATTTTTTCATCATCCCATTGGGGGCAATACACCTCCGTGAGCCACCAAGCCAGGTCCTCATTGTTGCTGATCAACACAGACACAGAATGACGGTGAACTCGGTGATGGCTGACCTCGAGAGATCCTTCCCGCCAAGCAATTAAGATACCTCCCCGAGTCTGTTGTGCTGGAAGAAACACAAAATTGGCAAACTGAGGTCCAAGAAAGGATACAACATCACGGTCAGAGATATGGTATAACTTGGTTTCCTGGAGACATATCACTGTTGGCCTAGAATCATCCACCACTTCCAAAGATTATCCCTTCTTGCCTTGTCGTTAAGACCACGCACGTTCCAAATCAGAATACCAAAATTATCCATTACACCGCTTATACACCAGCTAGACCAATACAAAGGTAATCAGGGGACTGTGATGGGAACAGCCGCTGTGCGTGTCTATCCCTCAGGTGGAACAACCCATCCAAAGAGAGCAGAGAGCGCGGCTACATGGTCACGACTGAGCTGATCATGGTAGAACTTTGCGTATCTTTCCAGAGCGTCAACAAAGAGCTTGCCATCAACATCAGAAAATCCCATTTTCTGACATACCATGGAAGCTGAAGCTGAATCAGCCTCTGGGGGCAGCTTGGCAATCCTTCGGCTGCGACGCGGCATACGCACCGGGCCGGCAGTTTTTGTTCTTCTCTTTGAAATGTTTGGGACAGGGGCGAGAGCCTGCACCGTCTTTGTGATTTTACCAATGAAAGCGTCAGTTGGAGAATCAGTAGTCCCCTTTCTTCTAGATGTTCTGGAGTAGACGATGAGGTTGTCAGGGAGTACTCGATGGGCGATCGCAGCATGAGCAGGAGCTCCAGGAACCGCAGAAGGTGGTGATGGATCATCCAGAGCTACTGCCGCAGAGATCGCAGGGGCTGGTGATGTCTCAGCAGTGGGCACCTTCTCAGTGATATCCTCCACGCTGGGCGAGCTATCAACAGTCACTGCCGCGGTGATCTCAGGGGTCGAAGACACACCCTTCGTGGACGCCATGAGCAGCTCCTTCATGGTGTACATAGCCTTCTTGACCACCATCTCAAAGGTTTCCTCCACGAGAGATGTGCCAGCAACAGCCGCAGCCGCAGTGATCGACGGGGCCGGTGGCACGTCCGTAGTGGTCACCTCCGCATCAGTAGCCGCAACCGTGTCCATCGCGGGTGTCAGCGGTGCGTCCACAGAGGTCCCCCCCCCACCCCAGGAAGCACACCAGTAACAGCCACCTCCACGGAGGTCACGGGAGCCGGTGGCGTGTCTTCTGTGAACGAGCATGCGGTCACGATCAAGGTCGCGCCCTCAACCAGCCCAGCCTCAGTAATTCCTTCAATGGTCCCGAGGATTGGCTGCTTGATCAGGGTGGGGGTATTGGGCGCATGGTCTGCGACGCACATGTCGACCGGATCGAGAACTGGGGGAGAAGATGGGTCGTCCGCTGCCACAACCAAAACAGCTAGCACATGCGACGAGAGCGCACAGAATCCACCACATTGGAGTAATGGTCTTCGACAGCTTCGGTCTCAGGGCTCATTAGATCCCCGAAAACCAGGGGTGTATCGCCGTGCATCGGGCCCGAAGCGGTACCTCGAGAAGACCCGCCACTATCAATGTTGATCGGGCCCAGCCTCGTGTGGACCGGAGCCCGGTGGGTCCCGCCTAGGCAAAGACCGTCACGCTCGGCCGGCGTCGAGGGAGGAGCCGGGTTTTGTTGCCCACGCCGGCGCCGTCGCACGTCGTTCGCCGGGCGGGGGGTGGAGGTGGACAGCCGCCTGCATCCCAAAGCTCCTCACGTTGATCGCGATGGGGTAAACGAGCGTACGGCGCTCCTCCACAGCTCCCCCTGCTCCAGCATCTGGTTCTGGGATCCATAGGTCGATCTCTGGCGGCACATCATCTGGGTTCGAACACCAGGCAGCCAGACGAAAGACACTCCGTTGGGTGGCCGTCTCAGGGTGAAGATAGCAGGGGAGACACCAGTCGCCAAGTAACTGCATAGCAGTATCCATGTCCCAGGCATGCGCTCTGAGCTCGATCTTGACCGCCACGGGGAGGGAACCAGCCAAAGAGGTGAGGAAGCGCGACCAGCGCATGAAGTGTAGCCGTCCCCCGGGCAAGGAGAGCGGGCACCCCCCATTGAAGATCCTGGTCACTGCAGTCTCGTCCGGTGAGATCAAGAGGAAGCTCGCCTGCTCCAGGCGAAGCAGGGCTAGCAAGCCATCCTCGATCTCAAACCGTTGAGCCACCGCCGGCACGATGGAGTCCACCAGCGCTTCGGGGCAGTCCGCGACCACTGACACCACCAGGCCCCGCTCGGCTAGACTCGCTTCCCGCTGAGTGATGGCGACCGAACGACTGATCACACGGCGTGGCCGCAGAGGCCGACCAACCACCGCAGTCAGGTGATCATCACTGCTCGAAGCCGCGGGGGGAGGGGGGGTCTCAGGGCCGCCGAGGGGCGAAGACACCGCATCACCGTGGTTTCTCCGCCTCTTGAATACGCGGCACCGCTGCCGTCCACGATCACTGGAGGCATCGGGAGGTGGCATCGCGGCAGCCCCGTCGGCGGCCATGGGAGCACGAGCGGTGGATGCCATAGTCAGGGCAGGGACAACCCGGGAGGGTGCAGCGATCGGCTGCCACGCCAGCCTTCGAGGAGGAGCACCAGCACGCCGAGCTGGCCTATCTCCCGGCAGTGGAAGCACCATGTACTTGACTTGCAGGACGGCGCTCGGTGTCTTGGGGAAAAACAATTGAAGCATTTACCACGAAGGTCGACCAGCACGGCGCGGGGAAGCCGACGCACTAGTCGTCCAGCCGCCAGCCGTGACTTCCGAGAAAGCGCTGGGCGCCAGCCCTCGGCATCTGGGCTCGAGCCGGGCGTGGCGGCCTGATGGGCTTTCGGGTGCACCACGATTCTGACGACGGTAGGTGAAGAGGGAACCGGGGAAGCCGCAGCCGAGCGTGACGTCGAGGCCCCCGCAACAACCTCCGTCAGCAGGACGTCCTTGAAGGATAGGGGAGATGGTCCACCGGACTTCCTCGTCGGCGGGGTATCACGGCTCCATCTCAGAGCTTTGCAACGCCCGGTTTGGTCACCGCCGATAGACGTCACGACAGTTGTACAGGAAGATGAGATGGGGGTTGTCGGATTTATGGACCCGGCAGTCCACACAGGGTAGTCCGCGTGGTTGATTTGTCGAGGGACAGATCGAGGATCAGAAGTCGATGGTAACACAAGACGCAAGGATTGAACAGGTTCGGGCCGTCAAGATGACGTAATACCCTACATCCTGTGTTGGGTGTATGGATTGCTGTGTATGAAGTTCCTGAAGGATCTCCGTAGTTGGGTTCTGTCCTAGGTTGAAGTTCGTGGGTTGTAATCTCGTGTTCTGGAGGGGGGTCTCAAGGCGCCTTATATAGTCCGGCTGCCTTGAGTTACAAGTCGGCTAGAGATCATAACCTACCCGAAATACAAGGATGCGATCCTATAACGATTACAGATATCTTTTCCTATAATTCCGGCTAGTTTATCTTGATCTCCGAGCTTCTTGCGGGATACGCCGCCTGCTTCCTTGCCGCGCGCGCCGTCGTAGTCGCCCGGTTCGCCCGACTGGTGGGCCTCCCGAGTGGTGGGTCACCCAGTCCGACAAACCGGCCCGATAGCACTCGGATTGGGCCGCCCCTTGCTGGTTGGGCCAATCCGCCTTCTGGGTACCCCTGGGGTCTACCCCCGACAAGCCCCCGAGTAGTACGTGGTTGAGTGACAAGTCGGCGAGGTCGTGCCATCTGATGAGCTTCGAGCTTGCTGCAGTTGGAAACAAAACCGCGTGATACTGGAGAGAAAAAGAGAGAGCCGTTTCCCAACGGATGCGCCGCGAGGTGCGTCCGTTGGCCGTAGCCCCCGAGCCTTGAAGCGATTCCGAAGGAATCGGTCCAAGGGTTAGTAGCCTTGTTCTTGGTTGCCAGACAATCAACGGATGCGCCGCGAGGTGCGTCCGTTGGCCGTAGCCCCGAGCCTTGAAGCGATTCCGTAGGAATCGGTCCAAGGGTTAGTCGAGGAGCATCTGACTGAATCATCCGGCGTTAATTTCGGCGTCCAGCCCCCGAGCGTGAGGACCGGCGGAGTCCCGCGAGACACGCCGAGTAGTCGTCCCGGCGCCAGCCCCCGAGCGCGAGGGCCGAGCGCGCCGAGTGGTCGTCCCGGCGCCAGCCCCCGAGCGTGAGGGCCAAGCACGCCGAGTGGTCGTCCCGGCGCCAGCCCCCGAGCGTGAGGGCCGAGCACGCCGAGTGGTCGTCCCGGCGCCAGCCCCCGAGCGTGAGGGCCGAGCACGCCGAGTGGTCGTCCATACCCTGCAACAAAGCACAAATTCGAGAGGAGAAAGTACTCGGCGATATAAATATTAATGAACCCCGTTTCCCGCTTTTAAGTCTCTTAATTTCCCCGGGCAGTTAGCCTGTTACGTTTATGCACCTGATTCCCGATAGCCTTAGTCCGTAGCGCAGGGAGCTGGGCCGCGTGCACGCGTAGGAGCGTAGGCGTACGGAAGAGTCGAGGTTTCACGGATTAAGGCGTGTGCTCCCCGGGTACTTTAGCAACTCATTTCAAAGCTCACGGAATTTACGAAGTTAACTGATTAATACTTAGCTTGGCGAGCGATTCGAGTCCTGGGGGATTCCCTCTTTGTCAGATACGCCAAAGAGGAGGCAGGCGGTGAGGCGTCGTTTCTGATGCGCGGCGTCAGGAACAGTGTTCCCGTGATCGCACAGGATGCTCCCGTGTTCGAATGAAGCCAAAGGCGATAAGGGTGACCTGTGCAGCTTGGGCAGAAAGAGGGACGCGTGGCTTAGAGCTCAGGCGTCTGTTATCGTGGAGGGAGTCACTGGTTTCACGGCGGCTCGAGGCTATAAATACCCACCGGGGAGCCAGAGCTGCCACCCAGGAGCGAGTGTGTATAGGGCCCTTGTAGTCAGTATGCCGAAGGCTCATTACTGGGTTCATCCACCGGGGAAAGCTCATGGAGTCTCCAGGGTATGGTGCTAGAAGAGTGCTTGCGAAGGTTCTGAGGTGTTGATCAGCGTCTGAGTGCTGTCCCGTTCGTCCCTGCATTCCCATGTGACGAGGGCCATGTGGGGTGAAATGCTTTGTAGAGCAAGGGATGCCTGAAGGCTTTCGCTATCAACCCTCCATCGGTGCTGTCCCGTAAACGGCTGCAGTGGTGCTACAAGAGAGCTTGCGAGGAGCTCATGTGGGCCAAGCTTGCTCCGGATGTAGCACTAGGCGCAGGGACGAGTGCCCCAGGCCGTCATCTTGGCGGCTGATGTGTTTGGTCTTTGTAACCGGCGTATGACCGGCTTCATTGTAATTGTATAACCTTGACGAGGGTCTGAATTAGGGGTACTCAATCAAGCCCTTAATCCGGGAGCTCACGATAATCCACCCCTCAAAAGCAAAGGCCGAAGAACCAAATCAAAGCAGATTCTCCATGCCCCAACAACTCGGAGGCCGCCCGACGAGTCTCCGATTCGCCCGAGGAGTTCTTCGCCTCCGAGTGGTTCTCCGACTCGCCCGAGGAGTTCTCCGCCTCCGAACGGTTCCGCGGCTCGCCCGAGGAGTTCTCCGCCTCCGAATGGCTCTCCGATTCGCCCGAGGAGTTCTCCGCCTCCGAGGAGTCTCCGGCTCGCCCGGTCAAACTACTCGGCCACGTACCGTCCCGGCCCATCCAGCGCCGTACCCACTTGGTACCCGCCGCGTCAGAGCATGATGGGCGTCCGTCCTTCGCCACGGCAGCCACAGTGGCGCCCGTCTCATCCGAACAGGAACGTTACAGTCCTGAGAGAAATGCATGCGCAACACCAGGCGCCCAAGGACGAGCCCAGGCGTCCATGGATGACACCTGGAACCCGAAGAGGACACCTGGAGTTCCCAAAGGCCTCGAGCGAGTCAACCACGACCCGGAAACTACCCGAGAGCCCACCCGAGAAGTCATCTACACCAACCACCCGGGATGTACGATCCCGGGTCCGGCGGGGTGCCCACTCCGTCAACACCTGCTCCCTGTACGGCTCGGCACGCGGCGCAAGCTAAAGGCCTCGGGGGCAGTAACTCCCCTTGTAATTTTCTTCTTTCTTACCCCCCGCTCCCTTCTCTCCTTGAAGCTATAAAAGGGGATAAGGGGACACCAGTGGGGGGACAGAGGGACATCGGTCGAACATTCGAACACAGCACAAACAGCACGCTCACTCGCACAACACAGGGACTTGGGACCCTCTCCCTCTCCCGACCAGTTTGTACCCCCTACTACAGACTTGGACTTAAGAACATCGGCACACACTGGACGTAGGGTATTACTCTCCGGAGGCCCGAACCAGTCTAAACCCCCTGTCTCTTGAGTCACCATCCGGGTCCCGACACGCGATCGTAGAAATTTACTTGCCGGCGGTAGAGAACCCCGACAGTTGGCGCGCCAGGTAGGGGCTTTTCGCGTGTCACGACACTTCACCAGGGCCCGAATGGCCCACAGCGGCGCCTCGCTGGCGCCCGGCGATCACCTGCGGTTCGGCTCCCTCGACTTCGTCTTCGGCAAGTCGGTGGAGCCCATCATTGGGGCAACTTTCGTGCGCCCCAAGCCAGCCTGCGACAACGGTGGCAAGACGTTCCACGACGAGGAGGCCAAGCCCTCCCACGCCACGACGGGAGCCACCGCCTACGTCCTCGACCTGCTCGGTAGGGACCTGGCGGCCGCCCTGGGACGGAGCCCGTCCCAGGAACGCTTCCGCAACGTCTCCTACATGATCACCAACCTCGCCCTCCAGGTTGGAGGGCAGGAGCAGCTCCCCTGGGACGAGTTCATTGACTGCTACAACGCCATGTACCCGGAGGGACAGCCAGGCCTGCCGAGCGACCCGGCGGCCACCCCGACACCGACGGAGTCCAACCCCCGCCTCCTGCCGACTGCCAAAAGCACGGTGAGCGAGCAAAGCCCGCACCCGCGGTTGAGGTGGGTTCCGCCGAACTTCGACCCTTCTCGGGAATGCTTCATGTGTCACACCCCCGACGGGGATGTGCAGTCTGCCAGCAGTTCGACGAGGGACGCCGACCCCGCAGCACCACCTGCCAACGCCCCTGCGGCTCCGCCTGCCCGCGCCCCTGCGGCTCCGCCTGCCAACGCCCCTGCGGCACCACCGCCCAACGCCCCGGCGGGCGACGCCCGGCGGGTCAGGCTGCAGGAGCTCGACGAGGCCCGGCGTCAGATCGAGGCAGAACGCCAGCAGCTCAACCGCGAGCTCGGAAGAAACGCGGATGGAGGAGCCGCCCGCGCACGGGCCCGGGACGTGCAACAGCGCATCATCAACGACGGTGGCAACCCCAACGACGCGCCGGTCTTCAACCGGGCGTCCCAGAACCTCGCAGCGGCTGCTGTCCTGCTCCGTGAACACCCTGAACCAGCGGCGCCCGAAGATCGAAGGTTCCATCAGCAGCTCCGCGCGCTCCTGGAAACCGCAGCAGTCCAACAGGCGGAAAGCTCCGCCTCACGCCAGCGAGCTCCCCGGGAGCCCGATCGAGAGCATTCCGTGCATCATCACGGGGCCGCAGCCGACGGAGGCGCCAGACGACGGGACGAGCACCATCAGCACCGCCCACGCCGAGCCTACAACAGACGGCGCGGAGGCCGCTACGACAGCGGCGAGGACCGGAGCAGGAGTGCGTCACCCGACCCCAGGGGGCCGCGTGCCTTTGGACCTCGCGTCCTCGGCGCTCAGGTCCCTCCGCGCTTCCGAGCTCCCACGACGGTGCCCAAGTACGACGGGGACACAAACCCCAGCGTCTGGCTGGAGGACTACCGGCTCGCGTGCCATGCGGGCGGGGCGCAAGACGACCACTTCATCATCAAAAGTCTTCCACTCTACCTCGCTGACTCGGCTCGGACATGGCTGGAGCACCTCCCTGCGGGCAAGATCGACAGCTGGGCGCAGTTGCGTGATGCCTTCATTGGCAACTTCCAGGGCACCTATACTCGCCCCGGGAACCCCTGGGACCTCCGCAACTGCCTCCAGAGAGAAGACGAGACCCTGCGCGACTACATCAAGCGCTTCTCCAAGCGCTGCACCGAGCTGCCGAACACCGCCGACACCGACGTTGTCTCCGCGTTCCGGTTCGGAACCACCTGCGCGACCCTCATCCATGAGTTGGGACGCAGGAAGCCACGAACCATCCGGGAGCTCCTCGACATCGCCACCGACTACGCCGATGGGGAGGACGCCGTTGCTGCAACCCTTGATCGGCCTCAGGGCAAGGGCAAGCAGTCGGAGGCGGTCGGCGAGGGCACCTCCGCCCGCCCCGACAAGAAGAAAAGGAAGGACAAGCGGAGGCGCGATGGCGGCATGGTAGCGGCGGCCGAGTGGAAGACCGCTAAACCCAAAGGGAACCCGGCACCAAGGGACCACTTCGAGAAGCTCCTCGAGGCGCCCTGCACCAACCACGAGGGCCCCGTCAAGCACGCCCTGAAGGACTGCAAACTCATGAAGAGCTTTCTCGCCGGCACCCTGAAGAAGAAACCATACGAGAACCGAGATGGGGCCGGAGGCCCGAACGATGACGACGGCTACCCCAAGGAGGACGGCGCAGTCCTGATGATCGTTGGAGGGTCGGCGGCCTGCCCCTCGAAGCGCGACGAGAAGTTAATCCGACGAGAAGTTTGCCACACAGAGCCCGTGGTGCCCTCCTACCTGAGATGGTCCGAGGCCCCGATCACCTTTGATCGCTCCGATCATCCCGACCATGTCCCACAACCCGGAAGGTACCCGCTCGTGGTTGCTCCTCTCTTCGGGACGAAACGCGTCCACAAGGTGTTGATGGACGGCGGAAGCGGCCTCAACATCCTTTACGCCGACACTCTCGATGAGATGGGGATCTCGTGGTCCCGGCTCCGGCCATCCGCGGCGCCGTTCCACGGGGTTGTCCCCGGGGCGGACGCAATACCGCTCGGGCAGATCGATCTGCCCGTCACGTTCGGGACTCCACGGAACTTCTGCAGAGAAACCCTCACTTTCGAAGTGGTGGGATTTCCTGGGACGTATCATGCCATCCTCGGGAGGCCTGCATACGCAAAGTTCATGGCTGTCCCGAATTATACGTACCTCAAACTGAAGATCCCCGGACCCAAAGGTGTCATCACAGTGGGGACTTCATTCGAGCATGCGTTCGCCTGTGAAACTGAGTGCTTCCAATTCGCGGAGGCGCTCGTCCAGTCCAAGAAGCTCGCCGCCGAGCCTTCGCCCAGGGACCCGGATATCCCCGAGACCTCCAAGCGTGCTGCGTGCTCCTTTGAGCCAGCCAAGGACGTCAAGGAGGTTGCCGTGGCCAACGATGGTCGCACCCTCCGTGTCGGGACGGCGCTCGATCCTCTATAGGAAAGCGCGCTCGTCGACTTTCTCCGCGCAAACCTCGATGTGTTTGCATGGAAGCCCTCGGACATGCCGGGGATTCCAAGGGAAGTCGCCGAGCACAAACTTGATATTAAGCCTGGCGCTCGACCGGTCAAACAGAGGCTTCGACGTTATGACGAGGACAAGTACAAAGCCATCGGCGAAGAGCTCAAAAAGCTCCTTAGCGCCGGCTTCATTAGGGAGGTGTACCACCCCGAGTGGTTGGCCAACCCCGTCCTTGTAAAAAAGAAGAATGGGAAATGGAGGATGTGCGTTGACTATACTGGCCTTAACAAGGCATGTCCAAAAGACTCCTTCCCTCTTCCGCGCATAGATCAGGTGGTCGATTCCACCGCGGGGTGCGAAACCCTCTGCTTTCTCGATGCGTACTCCGGGTACCATCAGATCGCGATGAGCCTGGCCGACCAGCTCGCAACATCGTTTATCACGCCTTACGGCACCTTCTGCTATTCGTCTATGCCATTCGGGCTGAAAAACGCGGGCGCCACGTTCCAAAGATGCATGCGACGCGTCTTTGGCGACTTAATTGGCCGACTGGTCGAGGCGTAAGTTGACGATATAGTAGTGAAATCCAAGCGCACCGGCGACTTGGTCTCCGACCTCGCAGCTATCTTTGAGAAGCTCCGGCTGAACAAAGTAAAGCTCAACCCCGAGAAATGCGTTTTCGGGGTCCCGAGAGGCATGCTCCTCGGCTTTATCGTATCGAAACGAGGCATCAAAGCCAATCCTGAGAAGATAACTGCCATCACCGACATGGGACCGATCCAGAACGTGAAGGGGGTCCAACGCGTCACGGGATGCTTGGCCGCACTCAGCCGTTTCATCGCCCGACTCGGGGAACGGAGCCTGCCCTTGTACCGACTGCTCAAGAAGTCGGATCACTTCGTCTGGAACGCCGAGGCGCAGCAGGCCCTCGACTCGCTTAAGGCATCGCTTAAAAACCCACCGATCCTGACTGCTCCGGCGGAAGGGGAGCCCATGCTGCTCTACATTGCGGCAACCACCCATGTGGTAAGCGCCGCCCTCGTCGTCGAGCGAAACGAGCCCGAGAAGATCCAAAAGGTGCAACGCCCCGTTTACTTCATCAGCGAGGTCCTGTCCGACACCAAGGTACGATATCCCCAGATCCAAAAACTTGTCTACGCCATCCTCATCACCAAACGGAAGCTCCGGCATTACTTCGACGCCCACCACATCACGGTGGTGTCGAGGTATCCACTCGGCGAAGTGATCCAGGACCCCAAGGCCGACGGGAGGATAGCCAAGTGGGCGCTCGAGTTGATGGGGAAGAACATCACCTATGCACCTCGGGACGCCATCAAGTCACAAGCGTTGGTCGACTTCGTCGCCGAGTGGACCGAGGCCCAGACTCCCCCGACCTCCATCGAGCATGAGACCTGGGTCATGTACTTCGACGGATCGCTAATGAAAGAGGGAGCAGGTGTCGGCCTGGTCTTTGTCTCGCCTCTGGGCGTGCGCATGGAGTACATGGTCCGGCTGCACTTCTCGGCCTCCAACAACGCCGCCGAGTACGAGGCCCTCATCAACGGACTCCGTATTGCCCTCGAGCTTGGCATACGGCGTCTCGAGATCCGAGGGGACTCGGAGTTGGTCGTCGACCAAGTGATGAAGGAGTCGAGCTGCGTCAGCCCCAAGATGGCTGCCTACTGCCGGGCGGTCCGTGAGCTGGAAGACAAGTTTCTCGGCCTTGAGCTCAAGCACGTCCAACGACGATACAACGAGGCGGCCGACACCCTCGCCAAGGCGGCCTCCAACCGAAAGCCCGTCCCCCATGGAGTGTTCGCCAAGGACCAGCACGCCCCCTCCATCCGACTCGACGACGAGCCACCCGAGCCTCCATTGCAGGAGGAGGCGGAAGTGATGGAGATTGACGCAGCGCCCGAGCCTAACCTCGAGGATCCCGCTACTCGAGTGGATCGTGCAGGGCAAGCTCCCTCCTGACCCGACCGAGGCACGGCGGATCGCGCGCTGGGCCAAAACTTTCACGCTCATCGAGGGAGAACTCTACCGACGGGGCACCTTCGGCGTCTTGATGCGCTGCGTCCCGATCGACCAAGGCAAGGAATTGCTAAGGGACATCTATACAGGAGCATGTGGGCACCATGCCGCGCCAAAGACACTTGTCGGGAAAGCTTTCTGGCAAGGGTTCAACTGGCCAACCGCGGTGGCCAATGCCAAGGACATCGTGCGCAGCTGCGAAGGCTGTCAGTTCTATGCAAGGCAGATTCACCTCCCGGCGCAAGCCCTGCAGACCATCCCCATCACTTGGCCCTTCGCCGTATGGGGTTTGGATTTAGTCGGGCCACTAAAGAAAGCACCCGGGGGCTTCACGCATCTCCTCGTCGCCGTCGACAAGTTCTCCAAATGGATCGAGGCAAGACCCATCAGGAAGGTTCGCTCACAAGAAGCTGTCCAGTTCTTCACCGACATCATCTACCGCTTCGGGGTCCTGAACGTGATCATCACCGACAACGGCACTCAGTTCACGGGCAAAAAGTTTCTCAACTTCTGCGACGACAACAACATTCGAGTGGACTGGGCCGCCGTCAGCCACCCCAAAACCAACGGACAGGTAGAAAGAGCCAATGGCAAGATCTTGCAAGGACTGAAGCCACGAATCTTCAAACGCCTCGAGAAGTTCCGGGCAAGGTGGGTTGCAGAGCTCCCGTCGGTCCTCTGGAGCTTGCGAACCACTCCAAGTCGAGCCACGGGCTGCATGCCCTTCTTCATGGTGCACGGGTCCGAGGCGGTCCTCCCAACCCTCGACTACGGCAGCCCAAGGGTTCGCGCCTACGACGACGAAGGGAATCAAGCCTCCCTGGAAGACGCCATCGACCAGCTGGATGAAGCGCGCAGCATCGCACTACTCCACTCGGCCAAGTACCAGCAGGCCCTACGACGATACCACGACCGCAACATCCGAAGCCGGGCCTTTCAAGTCGGCGACCTCGTCCTCCGACGAGTCCAGAGCAATCGCGGCCGCCACAAGCTGTCGCCGCCATGGGAAGGCCCCTACATCATCGACCAAGTCCTCCGCCCGGGGACTTTCAAGCTCAAGGACGCGGACGGCCAAGTCCTCACGAATGCTTGGAACATAGAACAGCTACGTCGCTTTTACCCCTAAAAAGTATCTGTACTTTGTCATTCGCTTGTGGTAATAAAAGTGCTCTTCCGTTCCGAGTACTTCATGAGCTTGTAGTCGTTTCCCGAGACACTCCCCGAGCCCTCTGAGATAAGAGGCGAGTGACCCTTTCCCCGCGTAGGGTCGAATGATCTCGACAACCGACACGATAATTACCTACTACGGCCTGTTAACCACCAGGGGTTCGAAGGCTGGCCCGTCGAAGGGTTCGACAGCCGCCCCCGGGCACNCACGGGCAAAAAGTTTCTCAACTTCTGCGACGACAACAACATTCGAGTGGACTGGGCCGCCGTCAGCCACCCCAAAACCAACGGACAGGTAGAAAGAGCCAATGGCAAGATCTTGCAAGGACTGAAGCCACGAATCTTCAAACGCCTCGAGAAGTTCCGGGCAAGGTGGGTTGCAGAGCTCCCGTCGGTCCTCTGGAGCTTGCGAACCACTCCAAGTCGAGCCACGGGCTGCATGCCCTTCTTCATGGTGCACGGGTCCGAGGCGGTCCTCCCAACTGACCTCGACTACGGCAGCCCAAGGGTTCGCGCCTACGACGACGAAGGGAATCAAGCCTCCCTGGAAGACGCCATCGACCAGCTGGATGAAGCGCGCAGCATCGCACTACTCCACTCGGCCAAGTACCAGCAGGCCCTACGACGATACCACGACCGCAACATCCGAAGCCGGGCCTTTCAAGTCGGCGACCTCGTCCTCCGACGAGTCCAGAGCAATCGCGGCCGCCACAAGCTGTCGCCGCCATGGGAAGGCCCCTACATCATCGACCAAGTCCTCCGCCCGGGGACTTTCAAGCTCAAGGACGCGGACGGCCAAGTCCTCACGAATGCTTGGAACATAGAACAGCTACGTCGCTTTTACCCCTAAAAAGTATCTGTACTTTGTCATTCGCTTGTGGTAATAAAAGTGCTCTTCCGTTCCGAGTACTTCATGAGCTTGTAGTCGTTTCCCGAGACACTCCCCGAGCCCTCTGAGATAAGAGGCGAGTGACCCTTTCCCCGCGTAGGGTCGAATGATCTCGACAACCGACATGATAATTACCTACTACGGCCTGTTAACCACCAGGGGTTCGAAGGCTGGCCCGTCGAAGGGTTCGACAGCCGCCCCCAGGCACCCCGAGCGAGGGGCAGCAAGGGATGGGTCCCAGCGGCCAGTACCCGGGCGCACGAGCATCATGGGCATCCTGAACTGCATTCGAGTCTTGATGGAAAGTAAGATCATGGTTTTTCCTCCGATGGAAAGGCAAAGAGCCGCCAGGTCCGGTCGAACGGACTCGGTAACTAGATGATCTCGCCACCAAGAATTTGAAGCTGATCACCAGCTGATCCGATCGGAACCCGTCGAGCGGGATACCGAGGCTTCACTCGAATTGACCCGTTATCAGCTCATACGGACACCGCATTTTCGGCCAGCGAGGCAAAAATACGGCACGGTCCGGCCCCTCCACCTTTAGCGAAAAAGGTGCATGAGGGGTAACGATGTAAGGAGAAACAGGCCTCTCCACCAGCACCCTGCATCGCGTGGGGTCCTAGGTCACGAAACGAGGCCTGTAAGAGGCCGCGCCACGACAAAACGAGGCCGAGGATGAGCCCGAGAAGTCTCCACCTCGCCCGACGAGTCCCCGCCTCTCCCGAAGAGCCTCACACTCCCCTGTGGGCTCGCACAGCTACGTCACTTTACCCTTAAAAGTACCTGTACTTTTCAATTCGCGAGAATAATCAAAGTGCTGCACTGTTCCGAGTACTTTATTCGCGTACGGTCGTTTTCTGAAATGTACCCCGCAAGTTCCCAAAGCTAAGCGGAGGGCGATCCCTTCCCTGTGCAGGATCGCCCACCGCTCGGGGGCTCCACCCGGGGCCCGGTGCCCCTCCGTTTTCACAAAAACTCAACAAGTGATCGCTCTCGCGCGCGATCAAGCGGTATACTTTTGCGCTTGCGAGAAAGGAACGTCAGCTCAAGGGGCTTCGTGACCACGCTTGTCCACGTTTCGAGTGCTCACGCCCCTGCGGCTACGGCGCTAACTTGCGGGCAAAGTCCAAGCCCTCGGACCGACGTCTTTTTCCTGAGAAGCAATAAAGGAACCGCCTCGACTAGTTGTTGCTTTCAGCATATCGACCTGCTGCTTGTCATTGTTTCGAATCTTCCGAAACTGCTCGGGGGTTGCGTGTCCGAGTGCCCAATCTCTCGAGTTCCTACGCCCCGGTGGCTACGGAACAGAGTCCGACGGGCAGGACCCCGCGCCTTTCCATCTCGACCCACGACCCCCAAAAGCATTCGGAAGAAAATGAAAATGGCAAACAACAGATAAAAACACGAGTTTTTTGAGCAACAACGATCATCCTTTAAAGAGGAGTTTGGTTCATTACATGACAAAATGACTAAGTCCTCTATGTCTATCCTACTCCAGCCCAAGATCCTTCAGGGCGGCGGTCAGCACCTTGTCGGCAAACGAGGAAGATTCGGCTTCAATCTCATCATACTCAGCATCCTCGTAGCCGGGGGCCCACCCACCTTGCAGAGCCTCCCGATCCATGGTCGGGTAGTGTGATAAGAACATGGCAATGATCTTCCGCGCCACGCTCCGAGCAAGATCCGAGGCCTGCGCCCGAGTCCTCCCTGCGACAAGGGCGAGGCGATCCACCAGGGACGGGCCGCCGTCGACGTTGAGCTCCCCGAACAGGCGCTCGACCGCCTGGACCAAAGCCTGATGGACCTCGGACTTCTTCTCGAGGGCCCTCTGGCTCTGCTCGCCCGCCTCCCTGGACCTCCGAAGGTCCTCGACAACCCCTGCAGACAACCCTTCATCAGTGTCATTTTGCAGGGAGGAAAACAAGAAGAAGGACGAGCGGAAACACGATACTTACTGGCCAACTCCGCCTTCAGCTCGTGACCAAGCTGCACCAGCTCTTGGTTGGCAGCAAAGGCCTTGGTCACCTCGCGCTTCTCGGCCTCGAGCTTGGCCTCCAGGTCAGCCTTCCCCTTCCGAAGGGCTACATTAACAGACAAGCCTAAGCAAACTCGCCGCCACTCGAGAAGAACGGAAAGAAACTGCCCGACAAGAAATGGGGAGGGATAACTTACCGAGGATCTCCTCCTCCCGCTTCTGGGCGACCTCCTTGAGGCGGGCCCCCTCTTCCTCCGCGGCCGTTAGCTTCCCGGCCAGCTCGACCAACTGGTTGTTGGCCGTCTTGAGGTCAAGGTCGCGGTGCTGGACGTCTATCTGAAGGTCCACCACTTTCGCCTTCAGCCCCTCGACCTCCTGCACAGCGGCGGCCTTTTCCCGATTGGAGGCGTCGGCGGCCGTCAGCGCCTCCATCACTGTCCTCTCGGCCTCATCCACCTTTGCCTCGAGGGTGGCCTTTCCTCCGCGGCGTCCTCAATCGCCTCGTCCCTGGCCTCCCGGGCCTCGGTCAGCTGGGCCTCGAGCTGCTCCTTCTCGGCCTTCAGCTGCTGCACGGCGGGCCAAAGCCCGGACTCCCAGCGGAGGAACACCGACTTCTCGGAGCTACGCTCCATAATTTTCTAAACAAAAGCAAAAAGAGGAGCGGTAAGACACACCCCAAAACGGCGCCAAGACTAGAAGAACGAAGCCCGAGAACTCACCCGGGAAGGCCCGATGATCATCTTATTGAAGACCTCCTTCATATTATTGAGGCCCTCGGCGAGAAGTCGGCACTGCTCCCTCTCCGACGTGTCGTCCAGCTCGAAGATGGGATCCCCCGGGTTCTGACGATCGTACCACAACAATCGACCCTCACATGGCAGGTTCGGATTGTTCTCGATAGGTACGATGGCGTCAAAACGACGATCCATCGTCATCATCCCCGGCGTCTCCCGGAGAAAGCCCAGGTCCTCGCTCGAAGGGCTCAAAGGGCTCGGGGACTCCACGATCGGCCCCCTGCTAGACTCGCCGACGACCCTCCGCGAGCTGCCCTCCGGTGAGTCCTCGAGCACGACGACCTCTGGGGGAACCACCCCGGAGGGCTCGGGGGCTGCAGCAGCTGCCGCTGCCGGGATGGCAGCATCTTGAAGGGCGCCGGATGTCCCCGCCCCTGCTTCCTTGGGGCCAGCCGTAGCCCCCGGAGAGGCAGCGACCCCGCGGCCATCTTCCCCGGCCGCGTCACCAGACACGGCGACCTCTCCCGCTCCGTGGCGGGCCACCTCCTCCTGAGGAGTAGGCAGAGCCGCCTCCATCAGCTCCTCGGCCAGCTCGGCTTGGAGCGCCGCCACGGCTGCCTCCGTGGGGACGGTCTGTGCAATGGCCAGGCCCGTCGGGAGTGCGTCTCCCGGGCTGTCGCCGTCCCCCTCCTGCGCCTTCTCCTCCACAGAGGGCGCCACCCTCCGTGCCACCTCCTCGGCCTGCTCCGCCGAGGGCACCGGCGTCACCACCTCGGCCCGCTCCGCCGCGGGCTCCAACGTCGCCTTCTCGGCCGGCTCCGCCGCGGGCTCCGGCGTCACCTTCTCGGCCTGCTCCGTCGCAGGCCTCGGCGTCTGCGCCGCCAAGCGCAGCGTCTTCTTTGGCGTCACCGCGAGCGGAGTGTCGGCCCGGCTGGTTCATCACAAGTCGGGGAATCCGGCTGAGAAAAATGGCAACTACAGAAAAAACAAAAACCACTCGAGAAAAACAGATCATCACTCACCTCGACGAGATGGTCCGTGTCCGCTTGAGACCCATCGGCGCTGGGTCCTTCGGGGATGCGGGCCTCTTGGATCCCGCGAGCGCCGTCGGGGCGGGGGCCACCGGCGCGGTTTCGGCGTCCCTACCCGAGTGGGGCGCCGCCCGACCAGACGAGCCTCCTCCTTCGACCGGTAACGGGTCCAGCCGCCTCGTCGTGGCCCTCACCGGGGCGGGAGGGGCTTGCGTCTCCACCACGGGCGTCCGGGGCGTGTCCCGCCCTTCGCTTTGCACCCGCGTCGTTTGAGGGGCTGGCGGCGGCCGCCTATCATCTCGCGGCGCGAGCCTCTTGGGGGAGCGCGACGCCCCCGAGGACGAACCCCCCTTGTGGGCGCGCTCCGACAGGTCCCGGCTCCGGCTCCTCTCCCGACGAGGGGAGACCGGGTCCCGTCGGGAACTCCTCCCCTCCTCGGGCATGTGACGGGAGGACGGAGGCGTGCGGCTGCGCCTCTCGCGCCGGCTTTCCTCGGAGGACCGCCGATGCCGGCCCGACCGGGAGCTTTCGCTCCTCCCTGCGTCCGGCGGTGGCGGCCCTCCTCTCCCGCTAGACCCCGGTCGCTGCGCCGAGGACGAGGCGGTCATCGCCGCGACCGCCTTAAGCTTCCTAGGAGGCGCGTCGTCGTCGCTCTCCTCGTCATCACCACTTCCCGAGTCGTCCTCTGCGGGCTCCGACTCGGGGTCCTCATCCTCGGAGACATCTTCTCCCCTCCTCCTCCTCCTGGACCGCTCAGCGTTTCTCTCACGCTTGGCGACCTCTTCCTTCTTCCACTGCTCCCGGCGGTCTTTCCTCACCTTGGCCCATTCGGCCTCGGCCCGGTTCTTCGCCTTGTCCTCGGGAAGCGGCGGCCGGGAGTAGGAGCAGTCATAGCCCTTCATCTAAAGAACTCGGGATCAGCAAACTAAAGACTACTCGGGGATTCAAGGCGGATGAAGGAAACCTTACCAGAGCCCGGGTGCATATAACACCCTAATTTTCATCACAAGAAATTGTAGCAACATTTCTTGAATTTCTAGGATTTATTGAAGGCATGAATAAATTTCTAGGATTTAATTGGAATTATTTAGGTTTTTATTGAATTAAATAATTCATTAATAGACTCAATAAGTGCATTGTTGCTTTTGTGTATTTGCATTTGTTTAGTTTGGTTGCTTTTCAAGTTTGAGTTTAAATTTATTTTAAATTCGAATTTGAATAGCATTTGTTTGAGTGGGTTTAGTTGTTTTTAGTTAAGTCTAGCTTTCCTCCCTGACCTATTGTTTGGTCCGGTTATCCTCCTCCATCTCTTCCTCTCTGCACTGCAGGCCCAGCCCATCTCCTCTTTCCGGCCCAGTTCGCCCGCAGCGCAGCGCCCCGCTCCTCTTTTTCTCTCTCTCCCCACTGTGTCACTGACGCCGTGGCTCCACCCGTCATCCCCCTCCTTGAGTCGTCCCCGAGCTGGATTCTGCTCGAGTCCGAGCCGGACGCCGCGCCGCCTCGGTCTCCTTGACCCGCACGCCAAGCGGCCTTCCCCGGCCTATAAAGCCCGCGCCACCGCTCCTCCCAAACCCCTTGGAACCCTAGTTGCCCGGTAGCCGACGTCCACAGAGCGCCGCCGCCCGAACACAGGAGCTCCAGCCGCCACTCTCGATTCCTCGCTCCGCCGCCTTCCCGTCGACGAGAAGCACACCAGGAGGAGCGCACGGACGTAAGGAAGCCTTCCGTGCCTCTTGAACTCGTGCTGGTGCTCTCGTTGCTCGCAGATAGCTCACCGGTTTTGCTTCATGTAGGTCGAGCCGCCCCTCTGCGCCACCCGTCGTCGTCGTCGACCAACCGCCGACGATATCTCCATAACTGGTTTCTCCGTATTCTTCTCGTCATCCTGGTCCAAGCGCCGCTCGGTTTGGTGCACCGTAGCGCCGGATTGACGAACGCCGGTGAGTTCCGCCGCCGCCCGCCGCCGCAGACGTGTTTCCGCCGCCGCCGGAGATGCCGAGCTGCGTGGACCGTCCAACTCGAGATCTACGGTCCCAGATTAAGTCAACCGAGCCAGTTACCGGTCAGCCGAGGAGAATTTGTTAAAGAGACCCTGAAGTTTCTGGTATTCAACCCGCGGTCCAAGGAAAGGTGAAAGTATTTACCAAGAGGTCCTGTTTTCTTCTGATTTGCCCCCTGATCTTTCAAGAATTAGAACCCGCCGTCCAGACTCACTCTTTTACATGTTAAACCCTGAAGTTATATACATAATTATGTATTAGCCCTTGGATTTCTTCAATCTAATCCCTGGAGTTTCTAATCTTCACAGATAAGTCCCTGGATCACCGTTTTGTCCCTGTCTTGACCGTTCTAGCTCCGTTTCAAGTGATTTTTCAGCTCTCGTGACAGTAAGGACTTGATCTATACCTTTATACCATTTCTTTGTACTGTTGCCCATGTTTGGTGTATTGTTTCTTATTTGTTGTATTGTTTCCTTGCATGTGTGACCCCGTGATTGCGTATAGGAGCAACGTTCGTGGTTCTCAAGGTTTGTTCGAGGATTCGTTTGAGAAGTCCCTGAGCCATAGCATTTGTTAGCTGGATTTAAGGCAAGTGTATTCTTGATCATATTTTTCAGTCCTAATAACCATATGACATGCTCACTTTATAGTTATGCTATGCTTCCATGCTTTTATAATTATGATGGGACCCATGTTAAGGACTTGACTAGTTTTGATTACCTATTTCCTTGCATAACCTGGTTATTTAATTATTATTGGGTAGTATTGCTTAGTTGCTTTACCTTGGGTTATGGAGAACATTAATGCTGAACTTTATGAATTTGTGATATGCTCATTGGACGATAAATAAGATCATTATTTTAATTGGAACATGGAGTGACCACCCAAGAAAACAGTGCAACCACATAGCTAATGGGCTCTGGTCGTGACTAATTAATTAGAAGAGTTAACTTGTGATAACCTTACCGAAAGGGCAAGAGGGGAAGCATAGACGGGGTATAGCCGGATCTCTTGGGAGTATGCTTTGGTAAGTAACTCGGCGATTAGAAAAGGTTATGCTCTGCTGTGGCTTGAAACCTTAGCGGGTTGTTTCATGTTAATAATTCTTTGTAAAGGTCATGTAATGGTTCTCTGGCCCCTCACCTAAGGAAGTGTTGAAGAGGCTAGCTACCTCAGGCTATATGAGAAACATTGTTTGTGGGGAAAGTGTACAACCTCTGCAGAGTGTAAAACTGATATATCAGCCGTGCTCACGGTTATGAGCGGCTTGGACCCTCTCATGATAATTGAACTTGAAGTTGAAATAAATTGTGGTTACTTTATGAGCATTTATTTATTTCAGTTCTTTAATTGGGTTGGTATATACTTATACCTTAGTAATTATGCTGCTAAATAAAACTTGACCAACTAAAGTGCTTAAAGCAATTTAATTAGAAGCCAAACTATTTCCTTGATTTAGCTTTGCATGTCATTATGCTTTTGCTCTACATTTGCTGAGTACCAACTATAAGTGTACTCAACCTTGCTTTATCTGCGGCTCAGGCTTAGACAGAAGTTTCAGTGGAGTATTTTGGAAGTTTCTAGGCATACGTGTTTCCCCAGTCAGCTGCCTGTGGAGAAGTTTTGAAGATTCCGCTGCTAGTTGTTCGCTTCCGTGAGTGTAATAATGGTATTTAATATTATTTACGTTTTGCACTGTCCTTTATATCACTGATGAAGTCTCATATGTGTGTAAACTTGATCCTGGCGCACATATGATAGTCATTCGGTTTTGTTTACAAAATCGGGTGTGACAGAAGTGGTATCAGAGCTGTGTTGACTGTAGGACGTATGCCTAGAGTAGCAATGGTCGTTTTTAGGGTCCTAAATGCTTTCTTATACTTGCTCAACCTTTTCCGCTCCAATCTTTGTCTAAATTCATTATCATATCTTCACCTTGATTTATCATCCCCTTGATTCTCAATCATCATCCAACTTTACACTTGTTTTGTTCTTCCTCTAGCCCATAGTTAACGTTTCTCTATAAGCCAAGTTAAAAACATGGATCACTTTCGATGCCACAGTTAATGAGTTTTGAATTATTGGAAATAAGGGAAGAGTGGATATTATTGGAAACAAGAGAGTAATGGATATTTTGGAAAATAAGGGAAGAGTGGATATTATTGGAAACAAGAGAGTAATGGATATTTTGGAAACACCATTAGTCGTTCTTTATCTCAACACAAGGATTTAGGAAATCATCCCCTCCAAATTCATGTCACCGTTAGTAGAGTCGCCCTTGAGGTCGATGTTTAGTTCTTGTGTAGGATTGTTTGCTTTGTGCTTGTTGTGTGTAAATGGTTGATTTGGTTCTTTGTAATGAGTGCGATGTTTCTGTGGAGTGATGACCACAGTTACATCTCAATAAATCAACTAAACCATTAGATAGTTGGGTTTTGTCTTTGTTCCTGGTCTTAGTACCTAGGTGAGTTCCAAATCCCTCTTACATATCTAATCATGAATCTCTTGTGCACCAAATCTAATCTCGTCACCCCCTGACACAGCAGAACGGTTTAAGTCATATCTCAAGCTACGAGACCCCGATTGCTGCAAATCCAATTGGATTAGTTCCATAACTTCATAAGTTATTTTCTGGCTAAGTTTCACTATTTTTGGATTATTGGACAGAGGGATAAATGACTTTTTGTTGGATAAAGAGAATCTGTTTCAGTAATCTGACACAGTCGACTTGTTTATTTCATATCTTAAGTTAGAAAACACCGATTGACATGAAACCAGTTGGGTTAGTTCCAGAATTAGCTAAGCTATTTTCTGGTAAAATCTTACCATTTTTGGATTTTCTGGGAAAGAGATACCTACGATTTATTGGAGTATACAGAATCTATTCAGAGCACCTGACACAGCTAGAGTGTTTTCTTAATAACTTTAGTTCCTGAACTCCAAATGAATTGATTCTAGTTGCATTGGATTCATAATTTCAGTATCTACATTCTGGAAAAATTTCGTGATTTTTGGATATTCTGTTTAGAAGATACATCTGGTTTTCCGAGATAACCAGAATCTGTCCTTATCATGAAAAAGTTCTTAATGGATGCTATTCTTTTGTTGGTCATGTTGAGTTGGATAAAGAGATTGGACCATGCAAGTGCTAATGTTGGAATTCCTGTCTTGGTTCTTTCCCTGAATTATTTAGTTTCATCTGCACTAGTGCCATATCTTTCTATACCTATATCCAAGTTCTTGTTTTCTATACAATCAGATGGTGAACACTAGGTCTGGTGCTGGAAGCAGTGAAAACAATCCAGAGCCTAACTCAAGTCAGAACCAGATGTCTAATTCAGCATTGGAATAGTTAATGGCAGCCTAGACTCAGTTGATGACCAATATGGCCAACTCCATTGTTCAGCTGAATCAGAATATAGCTCCTCCACCGCCCCGAGAGACAAACACAGGGATTTCATGAGTCACGACCCACCTACATATTCTCACTCTGTAGATCCTCTCGATGCTGATGATTGGATTAAAACAGTGGGGAAGAAGCTAATGATTACTCAGTGCACTGACAGAGAGATGGTTTTATATGCTGCTGGAAGATTAGAAGGTGCAGCTTCAGATTGGTGGGATGCATATTGCGATGCTCATGAAGGTTCAGGTAGCATCACTTGGCAGGAATTCAAGGATGAATTTCGCTCATATCATATCCCTGTGAGTGTGATTAAGCATAAGAAGCCAGAGTTTCTCAACTTCAAGCAAGGAGCGATGACTGTGAGTGCATATAGGGACAAGTTCATACGGTTGTCTCGTTATGCCCCAAAATAGGTAGCTACGGATGAGAGAAAGCAAGACCTGTTCTTGGAAGGATTGATTATACCTATTCATTACCAGCTGGCAGCACATTCATTTCATAGTTTTGATCAGCTAGTGGATAAGGCTCTCTTGATAGAAAATTTGAGAGAGGAGATAAAGGAGAAGAGGAAGATGGACTCTCAGAGACAAATACAGTCTGATCGTAGCACTCGTTTCCGTCTTGCTCAGCAGACTGAGGTGCAGAGTTATCTAGTCCACCAATATGGCCACTCCAACCAAGCTCAAGTCCCAGAAATCAGCTATGGACCACAACTTGATCATTATCAAGCATCCATTCAGCCAGAGCCAAAGAGTTTGCAGGTCAAGTCTGGAAAATCAAAAGCTCCAAGTATGAAGACTTGTTTCCATTGCATGCAAAAAGGACATGACAAGGGCATGTGTCCACAGAAATACCCACATTTGTTTGGTGGAAACAACCAAAGGAAAGCCGTAGTGCAACATGAGGTGATTAATGAAGACAAAAGTCATACTCAGATCAGCCAGAAGCAACTGAATTCAATACAGGCAAATGCAAATCAAGTTAAGAGTATTACAGTTGCTGAGATCAGAGTAGTATGTGAGTTTCCAGATGTGTTCCCAGATGATTTGCCAGGTTTGCCACCAGATAGAGATATCGAGTTCCTCATTGAACTTCTACCTGGTACAGCTCCTATTTCTAAGAGGCCTTATAGAATGTCAGTTGATGAACTAGAAGAACTTAAGAAACAACTGAGAGAGTTGTTGGATAAGGGTTTCATACGCCCTAGTTCATCTCCCTGGGGAGCACCAGTTATCTTTGTTGAGAAGAAGGATGGTACACAGAGGATGTGTGTTGACTACAGGTCATTGAATGAAGTTACTATCAAGAATAAATACCCTCTGCCCAGGATCGAGGATCTGTTTGATCAGTTGAAAGGAGCCAAGATATTCTCCAAGATTGATTTGCGTTCAGGCTATCATCAGTTGAAGATCAGGCCATCAGATATCCAGAAGACAGCTTTCACTACCAGATATGGTTTATATGAGTATACAGTTATGTCTTTTGGTTTGACTAATGCTCCTGCCTACTTTATGTATTTGATGAACAAGGTGTTTATGGAGTACTTGGATAAGTTTGTGGTGGTATTCATTGATGATATTTTGATCTACTCCAAGAATGAAGAGGAACATGAGGAACACTTGAGGCTAGTATTGCAGAAGCTCAGAGAGAATCAGCTCTATGCCAAGTTCAGTAAGTGTGAGTTTTGGCTAAAAGAAGTATCTTTTCTGGGTCATGTCATTACAGATGGTGGAATTGCAGTTGATCCAGGCAAAGTCAGAGATGTTCTGAAGTGGGAGCCACCAAAGAATGTGCCTGAGATCAGGAGTTTTCTGGGATTGGCAGGATATTACAGAAGATTTATTGAAGGGTTTTCTAAAATAGTGAAGCCCCTCACTTCATTATTAGAGAAAGGAAAAGAATTCAGGTGGTCAGATGCATGTCAAGCCAGTTTTGAAGAGTTGAAGAAAAGGCTAACTACTGCTCCAGTGTTAGTGATGCCTGATATTCATAAGGGTTTTGATATCTACTGCGATGCTTCTCGTCAAGGTCTTGGATGTGTTCTTATGCAGGAAGGACATGTTATAGCTTATGCATCCAGGCAGTTGAGGAAACATGAGTTGAATTATCCTACTCATGATTTGGAGTTAGCAGCAGTGGTTCATGCATTGAAGATTTGGAGGCACTATATGCTTGGGAACAAGTGCCAGATTATACTGACCACAAGAGTTTGAAGTACATATTCACGCAGAAGGATCTGAATTTGAGGCAACGTCGTTGGCTAGAATTGATCAAGGATTATGATCTGGAGATACACTATCATCCTGGTAAGGCCAATGTGGTTGCAGATGCTTTGAGCAGGAAGGGTCATGCTAATACCCTCTTGACTCATCAGATGCCAGAGAAGCTATGTGAAGAGTTTGCGCGATTGAACCTTGGATTTATTGCACATACTGAAGGAGTGACTATGGAAGTTGAGTCTACTCTTGAGCAGGAGATTCGCCAAGGTCAGCTTAATGATGAGAAGATCAAAGAAATTAAGGAACTTATGGCAATTGGAAAAGCCCCTGATTTTACTGAAGATGAGCATGGTACTATTTGGTTCAAGAAGAGGATTTGTGTGCCAGATGTGGCACAACTCAGAGATAAGATATTAAGAGAAGCTCATGATTCTGCTTACTCTATTCATCCTGGAAGTACTAAGATGTATCAGGATTTGAAAGAAAGGTACTGGTGGTACGGATTGAAGAGAGATGTTGGTACTCATGTGGCTTTGTGTGATGTGTGCCAGAGAGTTAAGGCTGAACATCAGAGGCCAGCAGGATTGCTGTAACCATTGAAGGTACCTGAATGAAAGTGGGAAGAAATCAGCATGGACTTTATTGTTGGGTTGCCCCGTACTCGAGATGGTTATGATTCTATTTGGGTTATTGTGGATCGTTTGACTAAGGTTGCTCATTTCATTCCAGTCAAGACCACTTATACCAGTGCCAAGCTAGCAGAGTTGTATATGTCTCGTATTGTCTGTCAGCATGGCGTGCCCAAGAAGATCGTATCAGACAGAGATACTCAGTTTACATCACGATTCTGGCAGAAGTTGCATGACTCTATGGATACTAAGCTGAATTTTAGTTCTGCCTATCACCCTCAGACAGATGGACAGACAGAAAGGACCAATCAGATTTTGGAAGATATGTTGAGAGCTTGTGCCTTGAAACATGGAAAAAGTTGGGATAATAGTTTACCTTATGCAGAGTTCTCTTATAATAACAGCGATCAGGCAAGCCTGAAGATGTCACCTTTTGAGGTATTGTACGGAAGGAAGTGCAGAACTCCATTATATTGGAATGAAACAGGAGAAAGTCAGGTGTTTGGTCCTGAAATACTACAAGAGGCAGAACGACAGGTTCAGATTATCAGAGAGAATCTGAGGACAGCCCAGTCTAGACAGAAGAGTTATGCTGATGTTAGAAGAAGGGAGTTAACTTTTGCAGTTGGTGATTATGTGTATTTGAAGGTTTCTCCTATCAGAGGTTTGCGCAGATTCAAAGTGAAGGAAAAATTGTCACCTAGATTCATTGGTCCATTCAAGATTCTAGAAAGAAAAGGTGAAGTGGCTTATCAGTTGGAGTTGCCAGCCAGTTTGTCTGATGTACATGATGTCTTCCATATATCACAGCTTAAAAAGTGCCTCAGAGTGCCAGAGGAGCAGTTACCAATGGAAGAACCGAATGTGCAAGATGATCTGACTTATATGGAGTACCCAGTAAAAATGTTGGAGACAGCTGAAAGAGTTACCAGAAGTAAAGTGATCAAGATGTGCAAGGTGCAATGGAGTCGTCATGGAGAAGATGAAGCAACATGGGAAAGAGAGGATGAGTTAATGGCGGAATTTCCCGATCTCTTCGCAAGTTCATTCTAATCTTGAGGACGAGATTCTCTTAAGGGGGGTAGATTTGTAACACCCTAATTTTCATCACAAGAAATTGTAGCAACATTTCTTGAATTTCTAGGATTTATTGAAGGCATGAATAAATTTCTAGGATTTAATTGGAATTATTTAGGTTTTTATTGAATTAAATAATTCATTAATAGACTCAATAAGTGCATTGTTGCTTTTGTGTATTTGCATTTGTTTAGTTTGGTTGCTTTTCAAGTTTGAGTTTAAATTTATTTTAAATTCGAATTTGAATAGCATTTGTTTGAGTGGGTTTAGTTGTTTTTAGTNGAGGTTTAAGTCTGGGTTTCCACCCTAAGGTTTTTCGCAGTCCACCTTTGCTCCCTCTTTTCCCCGCACCAGCCCGGCCCTTTTCCCGCTCCTGGCCCAACTCGCTCGCGGCCCAGCGCCTCGTCTCCTATCTCTCACAGTCGCTGACGTGTGGGACCCCCCCTCATCATCTCCCTCCTCCAGTCGTCTTCAACCCGGACTCAGAACCGAGTCCGAGCCGAGCCGCGCCGCCTTCTCCCTCCGTGGCCCACTGGCCCGCACGCCAAGAACCCGTGTCCGCCTCCCTCTCTCTTTGATTCGCCGACACCTGGGGCCGCATGTCATCCCCCTCCTCTGTCACCCTCCCTTTCGAGTCGGACTCGAGCACAATCTTACCGAACCCGAGCTCAAAATCGCACCGCATCCGAATCCTTGGCGCGCACGCCGAGGCCCACCTCCACTCCTATAATAGGCGCCGCCGCACCCCCGTGGACCCCTACGAAACCCTAGTTGCCCCGCACGTCTCCGCTCCGAGCTTTAGCTGCAGAGCGCCGCCGCCGAAGCTCCAAGACGGCCGCCACCCTCGATTCCTCGGTCCACCGCCTTTGCGTCATCAATAAACAACCCCGGAGCATCGCATCGAGGTACTGAAGGTGCATGTGTAGCTTGAACTCGTGTATTTGCCCTAGTTATCCGGGTATTGCTCACCGGAGTTTCCCCTTGCAGTCCGAGCCGCTTCACCACGTAGGCCATCGTCTTCGTCGCTCCATCGTACTCTTTGATGCCCTGGTTGAGTTCACCATGATCCCACGATCGTCCCAAGCCAATCCTCATCGAGTTTGGAGCAGTGTAGCCTCGTTTTGGCTCAGTTCCGGCGAAGCGCCGCCGCGGCGCCGCCGTCCGCCGCCGCCGTCGTCAGCTCCGGCATGCCCAGGCCACGTCCACCGTCCGATCCGCGATCAACGCCCGAGATCGAGTCAACAGATGAAGGTACCGGTCAGCCATGGTAATTTTCCTAAAGAGACCCTGAAGTTTCATGTATTCAACCCGCCATCCACGTCTGTGTAAACTAATTGCAAGTAGGTCCTTATATCTTTCGGATTATACCCTAGCTTTTCAATAAATCGAACCCACCGTCCAGCCTGGTTCTTTTCTAAGTTAGACCCCAAGTTTATATACATAATTATGTATATGCCCTCGGATTCTTACAATCTAACCCTGGAATTTCTAATCTTCGCAGATAAGCCCCTGAAACACCGTTTTGGCCCTATCTTGACCGTTTCAACTCCGTTTCCAGTGTTTCTTTCGCTCAAGTGACCGTAAGGACTTGATCTATATCTTTGTACCCTTCTTTTGTATTGTTGCCCATGTTTGGTGTATTGTTTCTTATTTGTTGTATTGTTTCCTTGCATGTGTGACCCCGTGATTGCGTATAGGAGCAACGTTCGTGGTTCTCAAGGTTTGTTCGAGGATTCGTTTGAGAAGATCCTGAGCAGTAGCATTTATTAGCTGGATTTAAGGCAAGTGTATTCTTGATCATATTTTTCAGTCCTAATAACCATATGAAATGCTCACTTTATAGTTATGCTATGCTTGCATGCTTTTATAATTATGATGGGACCCATGTTAAGGACTTGACTAGTTTTGATTACCTTTTCCCTTGCATAACCGGGTTATTTAATTACTGTTGGGTAGCATTGCTTAGTTGCTTAACTTTGGGTTATGGATATCATTAATGCTGAACTATATGAACTTGTGTTATGCTCATTGGACGATAAATAAGATCATTATTTTAATTGGAACATGGAGTGACCACCCAAGAAAACAGTGCAACCACATAGCTAATGGGCTCTGGTCGTGACTAATTAATTAGAAGAGTTAACTTGTAATAACCTTACCGAAAGGGCAAGAGGGGAAGCATAGACGGGGTATAGCCGGATCTCTTGGGAGTATGCTTTGGTAAGTAACTCGGCGATTAGAAAAGGTTATGCTCTGCTGTGGCTTGAAACCTTAGCGGGTTGTTTCATGTTAATAATTCTTTGTAAAGGTCATGTAATGGTTCTCTGGCCCCTCACCTAAGGAAGTGTTGAAGAGGCTAGCTACCTCAGGCTATATGAGAAACATTGTTTGTGGGGAAAGTGTACAACCTCTGCAGAGTGTAAAACTGATATATCAGCCGTGCTCACGGTTACGAGCGGCTTGGACCCTCTCATGATAATTGAACTTGAAGTTGAAATAAATTGTGGTTACTTACGAGCATTTATGTATCTCAGTTCTTTAATTGGGTTGGTATATACTTATACTTAGTATTATGCTGCTAATTAAAATTTGACCAACTAAAATGCTTAATGCTGTTAATTGCCAGCCTATCCTTGGTTTAGCCTTTGCATGTCATTATGCTTTTGCTCTATATTTGCTGAGTACCAACCATAAGTGTACTCAACCTTGCTTTATCTGCGGCTCAGGCTTAGACAGAAGTTTCAGTGGAGTACTTTGGAAGTTTCTAGGCATACGTGTTTCCCCAGTCAGCTGCCTGTGGAGAAGTGTTGAAGATTCCGCTGCTAATAATTCACTTCCGTGAGTGTAATAGTGGTATTTAATTCTATTTACGTTGTGCACTGTCTTTTATATCACTGATGAAGTCTCATATGTGTGTAAACTTGATCCTGGCGCACATATGATAGTCATTCGGTTTTGTTTACAAAATCGGGTGTGACACTTACCTAGGTCCTGAGTCGGCCAGAGTGATGGCGCAACTCCTGCTTCAG
>CM014271.1:87040792-87072656 GCA_004135705.1 Alloteropsis semialata | reverse complement strand
GATCGATCTCTTGCGTACATAGCTCGGCGCTCCCCCGTCGCCGCCATCACGCTAGCTTCCCTCGACTGTCGACCGCTCCACCCCACTTCCCCCGCTCTCGGTTTGCTCAGCGCCCGGCGCTCATGGCGGCGGCGATCCGCAAGCGCCCGGCGCAGGACGGGTTGTTCAGACCCGCGGCGGTCGCCGGCGGTAGGAAGAAACGGCCGCGGTTCCAGTTTGGGAGCATCTACAACTACGAGAAGCTCGAGGTGCTCGGGGAGGGCACATACGGAGTCGTCGTGAAGGCGCGGGACCAGCGCACGGCCGAGACGGTGGCCATCAAGTGGATCCGCCCCGACGCTGCCTACGGCAACGGCGATGGCGCGCCAGACCTCCGCGCGGTCTACCGCGAGGCCGGCTGCCTCTCCGCGTGCAGAGGCCACCCCTCGATCGTGCAGATGAAGGAGGTCGCCGCCGACGAGGTCACCGGCGACGTCTTCATCGTGATGGAGTTCGTGGGCCCCAGCCTCGAGAGCCGCCTCACGCGGCGCTTCTCGGAGGCGGAGACCCGCGCGATCATGCGCCAGCTCCTGGCCGGCGCCGAGAAGCTGCACGCCACGGGCACCATCCACCGGGACATCAAGCCGGACAACATCCTCATCGGCCCCGGCGGCGCGCTGAAGATCTGCGACCTTGGGATGGCGGCGCCGACGAGGCCCGCGGGCGAGCCGTACCCGGAGGAGACCGTGGCTGCATTGTGGTACCGCGCGCCGGAGCTGCTCATGGGTTTCCGGAACTACGGGCCCGCCATCGACATGTGGGCGCTGGGTTGCGTGATGGCCGAGCTGCTGATCGGCGAGCCACTGTTCGGGGACACGGAGACGGTGGACGACATGTTCGCCAAGGTGCTGGAGTTGTGCGGGATGGACCCTACGGAGCTTCAGGCGAGCCTGAGGGAACTGTCGGAGGCCGGGCGCGAGGTCTTGTGTGGCCTGCTGAGCTTCGACGCCAAGAAGAGGATCACCGCGGCGGAGGCGCTCGGCCACCGGTGGTTCGACGAGGAGGACGCGCCCCTGTCCTCTGCTCTTTGTTCTCAGTCAGATCGCCGTGGTTTCATCAGTTTTTTCTAGTGTGCAGAAAGACAGCAGGCCAGCAGCATTAGGATAGAACAGATCCGCATTAGGATAGAACAGATCCTTGTAGGCTTAATTGTGTTGATTTTTTTGTAGCCTGATTGGCAAAAACCAATGTGATGTACCAACTCTTTTGGGATCAAGACAGTGAGTTGTCAATCAACTAACCCTTAGGGATCAAGAACCGATGGTTCTTGCAGATTCTTATTCATTGTTTTTATGCAAGAATCAATGAATTATAATCTTTTCTGGAGCAAGGCAACGCATTGTATCTTTGTTCTTGTCATTTGTGCAAACAATATTATCAGTGCCAGTTGTGTGCTTGCTTCTTCGATCTTCAGTGCTGCAAACTCTGGAGAATGCAACAGATCTTTCAGTGCTTGCTTTCTCTGCTGGTAGAACAATTCCCTGGAAAGTGATTTGTATCGTCAGTAGACAGCAGGGGAGCTAACTTGGCACAGATCTTGTACTCCTGAATTAGTTACCCATCTATTTTCCTGCATTAGGCAGTTTTGCAAAGAAGTCTGAGATTTACAACTTTACTTTCATCAACATTGGGTCTAGTAACCCTTTCTCTGTACAAACATTAGCTTGAACTAAGGCGATGTTGAATGCCTAAATTTCTCTGAACAAAGATTTAATATTTCCTTATCTATATACGAGTTGTAATCACTTTTTCAAGTAACCAAAGAGAAAAGGCCTTGTTTAATTTTTCTTTTACCGTACTTTTGGCAGTGAGATTGAGAGAGCCGCTCGATCATTCGAATCGAACCCGAGTGCGCAAAGTGAGCATGATTAGATCCAGACGTTCCGTCAAGCTACATTATTCTCACGACACGGTTCAATTTTGCAATAAAAAAGCATAATAAATCGACTATAAGCAAACCAATCTATCTTCACTTATTTCGTCTCTCGCGTTTTTCCAACTTGACATGTGGATACACCGGTTCCACCTAGTAGTCAAACACTAACCATAGCTTTAACTCTCAACATTGATTTTTTCATCGGGACAAAGTCCTAACTGAACTTGTCAACTCTCAAAAAAAAACTCAGACAAAATAAGAACACATATCAATATACATATAGGACACCAGCAAAACAAGATTTGATTGAGATAAAAGAAATTGAAAACTAAATTGTCACGAAGGAAGATAGGAGAGATATCGTCACTAATAGATGTTGGGAGGCCGGCGTGCCAATGTTGTCTGTGTGATCGCTCGCTCACTCACGGCAACAAAGCCAACCATCGCTATCCCGCCGATATTCACATGTAACAAAGCTCGGCCATGTTTGCCTAGTGGATAATAAAAGCTGTATCACATCCACTCACGTAGTATTACAAAATAAAAAAGTATGTTTCATCCCTTAAAAATTTTTGATCATTGCAAATTAACCAAATTAGTTGAACAAGCCATCTACCAATGGTTTGAGGCAGGCAATCATTTTTAGCCACATCATAAATTAAGTGGAACAAATCACAATAACAACCTAGGGCGTGTTTGGATTGGTTCCAAACTCTGCCCCGCCAATCGTTGGCGAGCCCACGCGTGATTGGTCGTAGTTTGGTTTATTGCCCACGCGTTGGCGCGCCGGCGCGCTCGCGCCCATGATTCCATGATCGTAGTTCATTTTTTAGCCCGTAAGTTGGCGAGTTGTGGACGGAGAAATGGTTCGCCCGCGCGTTGGCGAGCCCATGATTGGCAGGGCGCTGGTGGGCCAAAACCAAACAGCCAATGCGAATCATGATTCTTGTCAATTTTTTTTCTTTTCACCTTTTGCTGCATGTTGCAATGGTGAAAAGAGGCCTGGAGTCGTTGAGTTGTGTTTGCTTCTTGTTGTCATGCTATCGATGTGCATCTATCACAATAACATATAAAAGATGCGGTTTCCTCTAATCACGGAAGATGACAGATATATAGCGTGTCTATTGGCATACATTTATCACAGTAACATATAAAAGGCGCGGTTTCCTTGAATCACGAAAGATGTAAGATATATGACGTGACTACAGTGAAGAGTCCTATCACTTTCAAACTGGCACCAACCAAGAAAGGGGGGACTCTTTTCAATCTTTCCAAACAACCAAGATGTCGAATAGAAAAAATTAGCTAGCTTAGCAGATTTGGACGTGGGTGAATGAGTTTGCTCAAACCAAAACAAAAATTGGCCACCCACCCGGGCACAAAACCTTAACAAGAGCACCAGCTCTTCTCAAGGCTCGGGGGCTACACCCGGCGGGTGCGCTCGCGCGCCCCCACCGGAAGAATCGTGACTTACCATATCTACGCTGCCATTCAGCCTGGGCGCGAGCCTCCATCTCCCCTCCAGGCTCGGGGGCTACTGACGAGGGTCTGAATTAGGGGTACCCAATCAAGCCCTTAATCCGGGAGCTCACGATAATCCACCCCTCAAAAGCAAAGGCCGAAGAACCAAATCAAAGCAGATTCTCCATGCCCCAACAACTCGGAGGCCGCCCGACGAGTCTCCAATTCGCCCGAGGAGTTCTCCGCCTCCGAGTGGTTCTCCGACTCGCCCGAGGAGTTCTCCGCCTCCGAACGGTTCCGCGCTCGGCCGAGGAGTTCTCCGCCTCTGAGGAGTCTCTGGCTCGCCCGGTCAAACTACTCGGCCACGTACCGTCCCGGCCCATCCAGCGCCGTACCCACTTGGTACCCGCCGCGTCAGAGCATGATGGGTGTCCGTCCTTCGCCACGGCAGCCACAGTGGCGCCCGTCTCATCCGAACAGGAACGCTACAGTCCTGAGAGAAATGCATGCGCAACACCAGGCGCCCAAGGACGAGCCCAGGCGTCCATGGACGACACCTGGAACCCGAAGAGGACACCTGGAGTTCCCAAAGGCCTCGAGCGAGTCAACCACGACCCGGAAACTACCCGAGAGCCCACCCGAGAAGTCATCTACACCAACCACCCGGGATGTACGATCCCGGGTCCGGTGGGGAGCCCACTCCGTCAACACCTGCTCCCTGTACGGCTCGGCACGCGGCGCAAGCTAAAGGCCTCGGGGGCAGTAACTCCCCTTGTAATTTTCTTCTTTCTTACCCCCCGCTCCCTTCTCTCCTTGAAGCTATAAAAGGGGATAAGGGGACACCAGTGGGGGGACAGAGGGACATCGGTCGAACATTCGAACACAGCACAAACAGCACGCTCACTCGCACAACACAGGGACTTGGGACCCTCTCCCTCTCCCGACCAGTTTATACCCCCTACTACAGACTTGGACTTAAGAACATCGGCACACACTGGACGTAGGGTATTACTCTCTGGAGGCCCGAACCAGTCTAAACCCCCTGTCTCTTGAGTCACCATCCGGGTCCCGACACGCGATTGTAGAAATTTACTTGCCGGCGGTAGAGAACCCCGACAAACCTGCAAAAGGATTTCATTGCATAATAGTCTTTGAGGAGGAAGCTTCTCGGCAGCGCTAGCCCCGAGCTGTCAAGGCTTGGCCGCGCTTCTCCAACCATTGTAACATGTCCACAGCGTCAGCCCCCGAGCGTTTCGGGGCTGATCGAGCCCGAGAGGCACGCTGTTTTTGGTATGGCGCCAGCCCCCGAGTCCGAGTGCTGGTCGAACCTTAGCGGCACGCCTTTTGCTCTGCAGTGTCGGCTTCCGAGTGGCTCGGAGCCAATCGAGCCTAAGAGGCGCACTAACTTGAATGCTGCGCCAGCCCCCGAGTGCGAGCGCTGTTCGAGCCTTAGCGGCACACCACTCGATTTGCAGTGTTGGCTCCCGAGTAGTTCGGGGCCAATCGAGCCCGAGAGGCGCACTGACTTAATCGCGGCGCCAGCCCCCGAGTGCGAGCGCTGTTCAAGCCTTAGCGGCACACCACTTGATTCGCAGTGTTGGCTCCCGAGTAGTTCGAGGCCAATCGAGCCCGAGAGGCACACTGTCTTGAGTGCGGCGCCAGCCTCCGAGCCCGAGTGCTGGTCGAGCCTTAGCGGCACGCCGACTTCTTTGCCCTGCCCGAGTGCTCGGGCTCCTTTTTTACCGTTGGCGCCCGGCGCGTAACGGAAGGCGGAACGCCCAACGGCTCTTTTTACCGTTTCGCCCGCGTCCGTTAATCGCGCCATCTCGCGGTAATTTCGGGCATCTAGGCGCGATATAAAGGGTGAGGGTTAGGCCTGGAGGGGAAATCTCCCCATTCCCAGATCCATTCTCTCCTTTCTCCATTCTTCATCCCGCCGCCACTAGAGCTCATTCTGCTCGTAGATCCATTCTGCGGTCTTAGCCACCACGGGTAGCATAGCCTCGTTGATGCGCACGAAGACTCCTGCCCCTAGATCCATGGCACCGAAGAAGAAGAGCACCGGCACCTCCAAGCCAAGCAAGGTCCCCTCCTCCGGCGCCGTATGGGCGCGGGGGAGAGTCACCACGAAGATGCTGGAGGAGATGGTGGAGCGGAGCATCCTCCCGTCTCAGGCCGTGGCGGAGTGGCGGCCGAGCGCCGGGGAGGACTTCCCGTCGGAGAACTCCGGCGAGCTGGTCCTGTTCAAGCCATTCTTTGAGGCAGGACTAGGCCTGCCAACGGGGGCGTTTTTCCGAGGTTTGCTTCATTTCTACGGGATCGAGGCCATCAACCTCAACCCCAACTCCATCATGGCAATTTCCGTCTTTATCCATCTCTGCGAGGCCTATCTGGGGATCTCTCCCCATTTCGACCTGTGGAGATACTTGTACTGGCTGAAGCCCCAGCCAAGTGAAGAGAAGATGGTGGTAGTGGGAGGCGCCGGGTTCATGCTGCGTCAAGGGCGGAAGGACGAGTACTTCGACATCGCCCTCAACACCTCCAACAAGGGTTGGAAAGCCGAGTGGTTTTATGTTGGGAACCACTCGCCGGCGATCCCTGCCACACTGGAGAGCGACCGAAGATCAGGGATTGCTGGAACGAGCTCCCCGATGCTTCCCAGATGCAGGAGGTGGACGAGCTCCTCGCCTTAATCAAGGAGCTGAAGGACGACGGCGGCTTGACGGCGATTGGCGTCGCCTGCAATTTTAGCAGGCGGCTGATTCAGCCAATCCAGGAGCGGAAGCACCCGGGCTACGAGTACTCGGGCCGGGATGATCCCACTCGGGGTGCCAACCGCACCGTCAGCAAGGAGGAGATGAAGGCGCGCGTGGGCGGGTTCTTCCTCGGCCACGTGTCGGAGAAGCACCAACCGCGCCCCTTCTCACTGAAGAGGCCTCCACCACCGGTAAGTTGCTGTTCCGAGTGCTTATGAATGTTTTCTTGAAGTAATTTTTTGGTTTCGTCCGTTGGCCATCTGATCTTGTGTTTCCTTTGGCGCAGGATCGCGTCTTCGAGTACTTTTCTGCTGCCCCTCTCCCGGAAGATTTCCCGAGGAAGGTGTTGCTGGAGGATGCGCCTCCGGCTGATCAGGGCGGCACTCGGGCAGAGGAGGCGGTGGATCCTCCTCCCCCTCGTGTATGGGCGCCCAGCGACACGGAGGGTTCTATGAGCCCTTCGGACGAGGAAGTGGTGGAGGACCGTCCGCGGAAGCGCCGGGCGGCTGTGGCGAAACGGAATAATCGCGGGGGCGGCGTTTCCAAGCGGGCGGTGGCCGTTGACGATGGGGCGGCCGACGACTCGGCAACGTTGTCGGATGAAGTGCCCTCCGTCCGGGATGCAGTGGCGGGCACGCCGCCACCATCTCCCAAGCGGAGGCGCACGAAGAAGGTGGTGGCGAAGAAGTCGGACGCGCAGCCGGCTCAGCAGCCGACTGCAGGTTCGGACGCCGATGTTGACGAGCCGGGACGTCCTTCCCCGGCCGTCGTGGAGGAAGAGGAGAAGGACGAAGCAATGTCCGACTCCGCGTTCCAGGAGCAGGAGCACACCCGGGCCATGGGCGTCTCGGTGGGGGAGAGGCGGCGCAGGATGGCGGAAACGATCGTGCAGGCCGCCGCGGATGCAAGGCCGGTCTCCGACTTGGGGACCAGGCCAATCCTTATGACGGCCTCGGCGCAGCGGCGTCCCAAGCTCCCTGTCTTCCGGCCCCGAGTCGCGGTGGTGAAGAGTACTCGGTAAGTTGTCGGTCTTCGCATTTCTTCTTGTTATCATTTATCTCCGAGTTCTTGTTTTAACTTCGGAGTGCTTTTTTCAGCAAGGCCTCCGATCTAGACGGTGAAGCGGCCAGTGGGAAGGCTCCTTCGGCCGATGTCCCGCAAGGCCCGAGTCCTCCTCCGGCCGAACCTGTTGGCCAGTCCTCCTCAGGGGTTACGCCTGAGGTGGGGAACTCGGCCGAGGGGTCGGGGGCGGTGCAGACGGAGGAAGTACCAGCCGGGCGTGACCCGGAGGTGGTAGTGGAGGTGCCGGCGGACGACGACGTGCAGGGCGGTGGAGGTGATACAGCGATCACTCCAAGTGGCGCTGGGGATCCTGACGTGGACACGGTGATCCAGTCTTTGCCCGTAGGCGCGGGCGACATTGCTCGAGGAGAAGCCCAGGAGGAGGGTCTCCAGAAGCAGTCGGACACCTCGGGAACCATCACTGTCCCCGGGGTTGATGCTATGGCGGAGAAGGAGGGGTCGGTTATTGCCGAGCTCCAGATTGCCGTCGACCACGCTCGGCGCTGTGCAACGGTTAGTCTCCTCAATTGTCTCCTTTGTCTTTTCTTCTGCTTTATGAGTTGTCTGAATTCTTTGCTTTGGCGAGTGGTTGTAGAAGTTGGCCACGCTCCGGCAGTCGCGGCTTGGGCAGACCCAGGATTTGGCGTCGGCGCTCCGGCGTGCGGCGGTGATGGAGGCGGAGCTCAAACGGGTCAGACGCCAGTGTGACGCGCCAAGAAGAGCCTGAATGACGCCATTGTGGAGCATCGATTCAGTCTTCACCGTAAGGCCTTCTCCTTGTATTTCCCGAGTAGTTTGTTGAGTCTTCAGATTTGCCTTGTTCCTTTCATCTTGACCGAGTGCTTCCCTGTTTTTTCAGAGAAGGAGATGGAGAGGGACCGCCACATCAAGGAGCTAAAGGAGTTGCGTTTTGCGAACGCAACTCTGCAGCAGTCGGAGGAGGTGTTGGCGGGAAAGCTCAAGACGGAGCAGGAGTTCCAGGAAAGGTGCGGACATGACGATGCTCCAGGCAATGTATACTATCCAAAATAACGCTCACATCATAACAGGCTTGGAGCAAGATCTGGCATCGGCGCATCTTGCCCTGACGGAAGTCAACGAGGCAGCGAGGGATCTGCTGGACTCCGTGGCCCCGGAGGAGGGTGAGCTGACAGCCCTGGTCGCCCGTCTACAGAGTGCACCGGCTCGGATCGCCGATCTGGTCAAGGAGTCGGCGGTGGTGTGTGCGAATGACGCCCTAGCGCGTGTTCGGACACTTTACCCGCGGATTGACCTTGCACCGGTTGGCGATGGAGTGGCGGCGGACGCCTCGACGGAGCAAGTCGACAAGGCGCTGGCTCTGACCCGTCCGATCGCCGAGAGGGTCGACGAGGCTCTCAAGTTTGAGTAGGACCCTGCAAGCTGAATCAGCGTAGGATAGACTTTGTGTATATAAGTAGTCAGAAACGAGTAAAACAAGAATGTTTAGACATTTTGTTATATGTTCTGATGTTGTCCGAGTAGTTCTTTTGCTAAAATGTGCTTTTCCCTTTGCTTCACTTATCCTAAGTTTATAACGTCGAGAGCGGATCCCGTGCATGTGTAGAAGGCTTAGGCGTCGTTCCAGGCCCGATTACACAGCATTTAGTTAGGAACTATTTGGGAACGGAGAAATACCGAGTGGTTTTGTAGGGAAAGTATTTATAAAATGGACAAAGCATATATTTTTATTGAACTTTGTGATACATAGCTTTTTTCAAGGGTAGAATCGGCGTAAATGCTCTATGTTCCACGGGTGTGGGACTTCGGTGCCATCCTCGTATTGGAGACGAAAAGTACCAGGACATATGACCTGAGTCAGGATGAACGGGCCTTCCCATGGGGCGGAGAGTTTGTGAACGCCTGCTGTGGATTGCACTCGGCGCAAGACGAGGTCACCAATGTTGAAGTCCCGTTGCTGGACGTTCTTGTCGTGGTAGCGTCGGAGTTGTTGCTGGTAACGCGCGTGCTGTATGAGCGCGTTGACTCGGTGTTCTTCGATGGAGTCGAGGTCCACCTCACGGGCTGCTTCTGCTTCGCCTTCCTCATAGTTGTCAATGCGCGGTGATCCGAAAGCTATGTCGGTGGAGAGGATCGCCTCGGAGCCGTAGACCAGGAAGAAGGGAGTATGACCTGTTGCTCGACTCGACTGAGTCCTGAGTCCCCAGATGACTTGTGGTAGCTCTTGGTGCCATTTTCCAGCGAACTTCTTCAAAGGGTCGAAGATTCTTGCTTTGAGTCCTTGGAGTATCATGGCGTTGGCTCGTTCCACCTGTCCATTACATCTGGGATGGGCGACAGAGGCGTAGTATACATCGATGCAGCTGTTCTCGCAAAAGTCCCAGAAGGCGGATCCGGTGAACTGTGTCCCCAAGTCGGTGATGATCCTGTTAGGGACTCCGAACCGGTGTGTGATTTCTTCGATGAAGGTGGCGGCTTGCTTTGACGTTGGAGTTCCGACGATGGCCTTGTACTCTATCCATTTGGAGAATTTATCGATGGCGACGAGGATGTGTGTGTAACCTCCCGGGGCTGCTCTGAATGGTCCCACCATGTCCAACCCCCAACAGGCGAATGGCCACGAGGGCGGGATGGTGCGTAGAGCTTGGGCCGAGAGGTGTTTCTGCTTGGCGAAGAATTGGCACCCCTGGCATCGGCGGACGAGTGCTTTGGCGTCGGAGACGGCGGTGGGCCAAAAGAACCCGGCTCGGTATGCTTTCCCGACTAGTGTCCCTGCAGCGGCGTGGCTTCCACAGACTCCTGAGTGGATGTCGTCAAGGATCTGGAGGCCGACTTCTTTCGTGATGCATTTGATGAATACTTGATTTGTGGCGGCTCATCTGTATAGGGCACCACCGACCACCACGTAGTTCCTGCTTCGGCGTTCCAGGATCTTTCGCTCCGTGGGGTCCTTTGGCACCTTGTTGTGGGCAAGGAAGTCTATGAACTCGGCCATCCAGTCTTCTTCTTCGGCGTTAATGGTCAGCACCTCGCAGAGCTCTGGGGTAGGCTCGGGTTCGTCCCCCACCTCTTTGACAGAGGGTTTGAGGAGACCTTGCACGAACACTCCCCCTGGTACTTCTGCGCGGGTTGACCCTAGCTTGGTGAGTGCATCAGCGGCGAGGTTGTTCTCCCGTGGAACGTGGTGGTACTCAACCCCGTAGAATTTTCCCTCCTGCTTGTGCACTGCCTCACAGTAGGCGTTCATCTCGCTGTGGCGATCCCAATCTTTGTTCACCTGGTTAATAATGATAGCGGAGTCGCCATAAACCAGGAGCCTCTTTATGCCTAGTGAGGTGGCGATGCGGAGCCCGTGGAGGATTGCTTCGTACTCGGCGGCGTTATTGGTGACGGGGAAACGAATTTGGAGGACGTATCGGAGCTGTTCCCCTTTCGGCGAGATAAAGAGTAAACCGGCGCCTCCTCCATCGATCATCAAGGAGCCGTCGAAGTACATCTTCCAATGTTCGCCGCTGGTGTCTTCTTTCGCATCTTGGCTCTCGATCCATTCGGCGACGAAGTCAGCGAGAATCTGTGATCTGATGGCGGTGCGCGGTACAAAGTCTATGATGAAGGAGGCGAGTTCAACTGAACACTTAATGATTCGCCCGGTAACGTCTCTGTTGTGGAGGATTTCGCCGAGTGGAAATTGCGTGACCACCTTGATGCGATGTGCTTGGAAGTAATGGCGGAGTTTTCTTGACGCGATGAGCAGTGCGTAAAGTAACTTCTGCACCTGGGGATAGCGAGATTTGGACTCGCTGAGTACTTCGCTTACGTAATAGACTGGTCGCTGCACTTTTTGTACCTTTCCTTCTTCTTCCCTTTCCACGACGATGACAGTGCTGACCACGTTGGTCGTGGCAACAATGTATAGGAGTAGCGTTTTCGTCGTTATGCGGAGCGGCGAGTACTGGTGGATGGGAGAGATAGTTCTTGAGGTCGGTGAAAGCTTGCTGCGCCTCCTGGTTCCACTCGAACTTGTCGGTCTTCTTGAGGATCTTGAAGAACGGCAAGCCTTTATCCCCCAGCCGGGAGATGAACCTGCTCAAGGCCGCCATGCAACCAGTCAGCTTCTGGATCTCTTTCTTCCCAGTCGGCGGTTTCATCCTCTGGATGGTGTCTATCTTCTCTGGATTGGCTTGGATGCCTCTGTTGCTGACGATGAAACCGAGTAGTTTCCCTTTTGGTACGCCAAAGACGCACTTAGTCGGGTTTAGCCTCCAGTTGAACCTGCGGAGGTTATTGAACGTCTCGGAGAGGTCGGCGATGAACTCGGCTTCGATCTTCGTCTTGATGACTATGTCGTCAACGTAGGCCTCGGCATTGCGACCGATCTGAGTGCCCAGGGTCAAGTTAATGGCCCTCTGGTAGGTGGCGCCAGCGTTGCGGAGTCCAAAGGTCATCTTCGTGTAGCAGTAGGCGCCAATCGGAGTAATGAAGGATGTCTTCTCTTGGTCTTCTTCTTTCAGGGCGATCTGGTGGTAGCCGAAGTAACAATCAAGGAAACATAGGAGTACGCATCCGGCGGTGGAGTCAACGACTTGGTCGATGCGGGGCAGGACGAAGGGGTCCTTAGGGCAGTGCCTGTTGAGATCCGTGTAATCAACACACATTCTCCATTCATTATTCTTTTTTCTTACAAGGACTGGGTTAGCAAGCCAGTCGGGATAAAAGACTTCTCTAATGAACCCGGCCGCTAACAGCCTTGTAATCTCTACCCTAATGGCCTCCTTGCGGTCTTGCGCGAAGCGTCGGAGCTTTTGGCGAACTGGCTTGGCGTTCGCGTCAACCTTCAAGGAGTGCTCGACCACCTCCCTCGGAACACCCGGCATATCTGATGGAGTCCATGCAAATATGTCGGCGTTGTCCCGGAGGAAGGCGACGAGCGCGCTTTCCTATTTGGGGTCGAGCCCTGATCCGATCAGGGCAGTCTTGGAGGAGTCGGAGAGCCCAAGCGAGATGGGGCGTACTTCTTCAGCTGGCTGCATGGTGGTCGGCGCGGCTCTTCGCTTGGAGGACTCGGGGATGGAGCCCAGGTCTCCTTGGAAGGTTCTTGCCTCATGGACCACCTCCATTTGGAGCACGCTGCGTTCGATGCCGGTGCAGAGGTGGAGCCCTTCTTTGTCGCAGCCTTTGGCGGTGTGGACGTCGCTGCGGATGGAGAGGACGCCATTCAGTGCCGGCATCTTCATCAGCAGGTATGTGTAGTTGGGGATCGCCATGAACTTGGCGAGTGCTGGCCTCCCGAGTATGGCGTGGTAGGCGGTGGTGAAGTCGGCGACTTGGAAGTTGAGGTACTCGGTCCTGAAGTTCTCCTGATCGCCGAAGGTGACGGGCAGAGCTATCTGCCCGAGTGGTTTGGAGCCTTTGCCTGGGATCAGCCCGTAGAACGGGTGGAGGGAAGGAGTCAGGGCATCAAGGCCGATGCCCATGTCTTTCAGCGTTTGGGCGAAGATGATGTTGAGCCCGCTCCCGCCGTCGACGAGTACTTTGGTGAGGCGGGCGTTGTGCACGATTGGGCTGAGCACGAGGGGGTACTCGCCCACGTCGGAGACTTGGAACCACTGGTCCTCCCTGGAGAAAGTGATCGGCTGCTCGGACCAGCGGAGTGCTTGGATCGGCGATGAGTAGCAGGAGAATATCTCCCAGTCGCACACCTGTTCCTTGCGCTTATCATCCACGGGCGGCGGTCCTCCGAGGATGAAGTTCACCTGCCTCTCGACGTTCGGAAAAGCGGGGTTTGCGGGGGCCCCTTTTCCCTTGTCGCCCTTGTCGTCGTCGCGTGACGGCAGCTTCCCTTCCTTCTTCTTGTAGGCGTCGGCGAGTCCCATGCAGTCGATCATGCGATGCTTGGATTGCTTGTGGATGGGGCAGGGCCCTTGTAGCATCTTTTCTAAGTCGGCGCTGAAGTTGGACCGCGGGCGAGGGCCTCCGCGATCCATGGCGGTGATGGTGTAGTCTCCCGAGCGCTTTCGGTCACCAGTCCGGCTCGGCTCCGGTCTGGTTCGGCGTTGGTCCTCCTTCTTCGGGCGGTCCTCTCGGCGAGGTGGCCGATCGTCATCCCGAGTGCTTTTCTTGCTGTAATGGAGGCGAGCGGCTTCCTTGGCGTTCGCCATCTTGTTCACCCGACCAAAGAACTCGCCGGAGGTCTTTGGTAGGTCCTCGCAGAGGCGCTCGAAGACGACGGAGTCGGCGAGGCCGTCGAGGAAGTAGCTGATGATCTCGGACTCGGAGCAGCCGGGAACTAGGTTCCGGTTCTCCATGTACCGGTCGGTGTAGTCGCGAAGGCTTTCTCCGCGGTTCTGCTTCACCTTGCCCAGGTCCCATGCTGTGCCGGGTCGGATGGAGCTGCCTTGGAAGTAGCTCTTGAACTGGCTGCAGAGGGTGTCCCAGTTGTCGATGGAGCCGGGCTCGAGGCTGTGGAGCCAGCTCAGCCCCACCTTGGTCATGGCGACGGGGAAGTAAGCGCACATGGAGTCGTGGTCGCCATTCACTGCGCGGATGGCGATGCTGTACGTGCGTAGCCACATCGTCGGGTCCGTCTTCCCATCGTATCTTTCTATGCCTGTGGGTTTGAAATTAGCAGGCATTCGAATAGATCTTACTCGGGTAGTGAACGCCGGGAAGCCGTCGCAGTCGTTGAGGTTTTCCAGTTCCACGTGTCCCGAGTCGGCAGAGTAGTCTTCCGGGGTGCGAGCCCGGGGCGGTCTGTCTTGTCCGAGTGGAGGGCCATATTTGCGGTCGAATTCGCGGCGGCGCGCGGCCTCGTTGGCCTCGAGCTCTCGGCGTAGGCGGGTGTCGCGGTCCAGTCCCGGGGCGCCGTGGTCCCGATTGTACTCGGCACGCCGTCGGAGCTCCTCTTCGTCCCTTCGCCGGTGGCGGTCGTCGAGGTTCCTGCGGAGGTCGCGGTTGCGGAGTTGTTCGCGGAGGTCTGGCTGCTCGACCACGTCGTGATCGGCTTCTCGGCGGCTGGCCGACTTGGAGTGGCGAGATGAGGAGGCAGGAGCCTTCTGGGCATTGATCATGCCCGCGGCTACAGTCAGCCTAGCCTTGATCCGGTTGAGCTCCGGGGTTTCCGGGATCCCTTCCAGCTCCTGGTGCGCGGCGGCGAGGTTGGCTGATGGGGTGGCGTAGACACCCACGCCGCCGATTTCTTGGATGAAGTCGTCTTGGAGGTTACGCGTGACCCTGGGGTTTCGGCGTTCTCGCCGCGCGTCGCGGCGTCGTTGCTTCTCACCGTTGCGCCCGATCCTGGCGTCACGGTGCGCTTGATCCTCGCCTTGGACCGTTGGCTCGTCAGCGGATATGTCGGAGACGAACGTCTCCCGCTTGGCAGGCGTGATCCTCTTATTGGGAGGGAGGACACGTGTCACCCGCGGGAAAGTCGGAGTTGGTTCTGGTTCAGGCGGAGTCGGCGCATCGTGAGGATGAGGGTGTTGTGTTGCCGCAATGTCCGGAGCAGATCCGATCTGGGTGGCCGTGATGGGATCGACCGCCCTGATCGCATCTGGGGAGTAGTTGGTGTTCAGCCGTTCGCCGAGTGCTTCTTGGTAGATGGTTCCGCTGTTGCTGAGTCCCAGCGGGAACCGTGTCGGCGAGGCGATGCCCTGGCGAGCAGATTCGGCGAGGTCGATGCATTCGCCGATGGAGGCGATGGCGTGGTCCATGTCCGCCTCGAATTGGCGTTGGCGTGCGGCCCATCGGCGCCTTCGGTCCTCGGGCGTCTGCTGCACCCTGCGCGGCGGAGGCGGAGTGGATGAAGCAGTCGGCGGTGCAGGAGGAAGCGTGTTCTCCTCGGATGGCGGGAGAGCGATGTTGGCCGTCGCGGTCGCCGAGTTGTCGGCGATGGTTGGCGACGGAGCGGTGATGGTGACGATCCCGTCTGGCGTAGCGTCAAGTCGCGGCGCTGTCTCCTTCCGGGGTGGCGTCACGAGTGAAGGAGAGTTCTCCCTCGGGTCCGGCGGTGAAGACCATGGATCCGAAGAAGAACATAGCCCCCTCAGCGATGGAAATCTTCACGGATGCCGGCGCGATGACGGCAGAAGTGGATGCCATCGAGCTTGCAGATTGATCTCGTCGATTAACCCCTACCTGGCGCGTCAACTGTCGGATTTATGGACCCGGCAGTCCACACAGGGTAGTCCGCGTGGTTGATTTGTCGAGGGACAGATCGAGGATCAGAAGTCGATGGTAACACAAGACGCAAGGATTGAACAGGTTCGGGCCGTCAAGATGACGTAATACCCTACGTCCTGTGTTGGGTGTATGGATTGCTGTGTATGAAGTTCCTGAAGGATCTCCGTAGTTGGGTTCTGTCCTAGGTTGAAGTTCGTGGGTTGTAATCTCGTGTTCTGGAGGGGGGTCTCAAGGCGCCTTATATAGTCCGGCTGCCTTGAGTTACAAGTCGGCTAGAGATCATAACCTACCCGAAATACAAGGATGCGATCCTATAACAATTACAGATATCTTTTCCTATAATTCTGGCTAGTTTATCTTGATCTCCGAGCTTCTTGCGGGATACGCCGCCTGCTTCCTTGCCGCGCGCGCCGTCGTAGTCGTGCCCGGTTCGCCCGACTGGTGGGCCTCCCGAGTGGTGGGCCACCCAGTCCGACAAACCGGCCCGATAGCACTCGGATTGGGCAGCCCCTTGCTGGTTGGGCCAATCCGCCTTCTGGGTACCCCTGGGGGTCTACCCCCGACAGGGGTGGTGGCCGCCGGGTTGGGGATTGTTGACGGTCCTTAGACACGCCAATTGTGAACCGCAAGCGCATGGATCATTGGTAGCTTTTCCCTTAGAGTATTCCCCCAAGGTTTATCAATCCGTGGATCGACAAAGAACTACCTAGGGTTTTCTATCTAGCCAAACGGATCTAATCCAATCATGAAGCATAGATTGCATATGAGGTTAAACGTGAAGTTGATGAATGTAATGAATAGATCACATCCCCATGACATGAGGTAACACGACCAAAGGTAGCACAAGCCTACCGTCTTCTAGTTGCAACTCCGGCAAAAGCGATAATCAATCTAATCTTGTACAAAGATAAAGAGTCATCTCTAAGAACTTTCCCATGGGTGCCCTTGCGAGGTGCGCGTCAACGCCTAAGGTTTCCCAAAGCTTTACCTCAAGTGCCCACCAAGTGCTCTTTACTCGAAGCTCCACCTCCTTGGTAGCCGCGCAACAACTGCCATGGTACTCGCCATCGATCTTACTCAACATTACGCAATCGTTCGACCTTTTTCCTCCCGCATGTTGTCACCACATGAGGATAATCATCCCGACTTTCGACGCACTACTAAGATGTATCCGCAGGGCATAAACTAATCATCAGGATTAGATCTATTCCTACTAAGAACATATGCTAGCTAGACATATGTGAGAGAAAGAGCATGCATCTTAGAAAATCAAAGTAAACAAGACAAGTAGATTGATATCACCATCGAATGTACATATGCCTTGATGAGTTCAAGGCATGGCTCCGGAACTCCGCCATGGCTTCACCACGCAGGGCCAACCATGGCGGCTAGGGCATGGCCTAAGCCATTTCCTAGGCAACCTCGAGGACGGCGGCTGTCGGCTTCCTTTGGTGTGTGTGTGTCCCTCTTCGCGTCGACTTGTGGTGGATAGATCTGAATCTCCTCTTCTTGAGGGCGTCTAGGGGGTTGTATTTATACCCTAAGGGAGCCTTGGGGCGTGCTCCACCTTCTCTTCCACGAGATCCTTGCTTGGGAGTTAAGCAAACTTGGTTTCCATAAGATTTGACTCGCCCAGATTTTCCTAATTCGCAGCCCTGCATTCCCGATGTCATATCTTCCTTGTCTGGACTCTAAATAGGGCAAACTCAGATTCTAAATTATGTAGCACGAAATTATCTCCAACTTTGGTATTCATGAGTTTCCCTGAAAATGAAGTTAAGATCCCAAAAACAGTATCGGAAGATAATATGCCTGATTCCGGACTTCTCTGTGCAGCATGCATTTCGGGGGCCATATATTCCAATTATGCTTTCCATATGTCCAAATTGAAGATCTCGACGATGGCTACAACTTTGGTATTCAACATTTTTGTCATTAGAGGTCATTTAGATCTCCGAATCTGCACCAAAATATCATGTTGTCCTGGGCTGCGCGAATATATCTGAGGTTGCCTTGATCTCGTGGATAACTTTCCAAATCTTCAATTCCTTCATTCTTAAGTCTCTCATAGCCAAGGTTCATTGAATGTAGACACCTAGGACCATGAGTTGGGCTATGAAAGCCCATATGGTCTATTGGTTGGGCTCCCTCCGCTAGGCTTGATTCCTTTGGGTTCGTAGTTAGTTTTGGGCCTTGAATATAAATGCCCCAAATTGGGCCATTTTCCTACAAAAACACAATATGCTCCAAAACACAACACACATACAAAAACGGGGTTATTTCAAATGCCAAGTGGCGGGTTAGTACATGAATTAGTCTAAAACCACCACCTAAATAGCACTAAAAGTATACGTATAATGAGCGTCAACAGGGATGAACGCCGGCGGGGTGGTGGTGGCCGCCGGGCTCGGAGTGAGCGTCCGCGTGAGGCTGGTGGGGAGGTGAGGAGGGGGGAGGTCTCCATCTCCTGTCAACACTCAATGTCTCAATCAAAGCAACTTGTTGACGCTTTTTCTGGTCAACACACCGAAGTGCGCTAGCTCGCACGGATCCGCAACGGATCGGTCACCAGCAGCTTCCCCGCCAAAACCGGTGCTACCGGTTTCAGAATCCGGTTCCACCGGATTTTCTAGGGCACGCTGCGTCATTCCTAGAATCACCAGCCCGGGAGGGACCCCGTCAGGGCTGGCGCGTCTAGGGTTGTCCTGAGGTCGGCAGGCCACTCAGAACGCCGTCAACGCCGTAGAGACGAAGTACGAACAGCAATTAGGGTTTGAAAAAGCTAGGGTTTGAAAGAGACGTAAAATAAAGGTAATATTGATTGATCAATTGGATAAACCCTCAATCGGCCGCAACCCTTTATATTTATAGGGTGGGGATATCTTGCCTCGCAAGGAAAGCCCTGTTACAACTCGGAATCTAATAAAGAGTCCAATCCTACCAGGACTCGGGGAAAACCTGTTCTACCAGTTTACAAATCCGGTTCCACCGGTTTCTGATGTCGGACCAGCTACAGAGGTAAATCCGGTTCCACCGGTTTGGAAATCCGATACAACCGGTTCGTCCAGCCAGATGGACCTTGTGCCAATTTCGACCTCCAACATATGCCCCCCCGTTTTTTGGTAAAGCTTGCGTACCAGAAAACATATCGATACAAAAAAAAATACACCTAAGGGCGATGTTACACAACATTCATCGGTCTTTTCACTCTAAGGACGATATTCAACAATATCAGCCATATGAAACTAAGCCTCTTGCCACATACTAGGATGATATTTCTTTAAGTACCTTCCATTAAGAGCCCGAGGCAGCCGCTGACCTTGCAAAGTCTCCACTACATAAGAATTACCGAATATCACTTTAATCACCTTATATGGCCCTTCCCAACTTGGAGACCATTTGCCAAACTTATTGCTCTTCGATCCTATACGTAAAATTGTCTTCCAAACCAAGTCACCAACCTGAAAAAACTTCTCTTTTACCTTTTTGTTATAAGCTCTAGAAACCCGGACTTTATCTTTCTCAATCTCCGTCAAAGCCTTCAAACGCTTGTCGGTCACCTCATCAATATTGTCCATCATCAAATCATGGTAATCAACAGCATTAAGATCATTTTGCTTAGCCAACCTATATGCACCCAGATTTACCTCAACAGGTAAAATGGCTTCTTGACCATATGCAAGCTCAAAAGGAGTAACCTTAGTAGCACCATGTCTAGATATACAATGAGCCCACAAAGCCTCAGATAAAACCTCATGCCATCTCCTAGGATTTTCATCTATCTTTTTCTTAATGAGCTTAATCAAAATTTTATTACTAGACTCGGCTTGACCATTAGCCTGAGTATAGTATGGAGATGAATTGAGCAATTTAATTCCATACATATCAACAAACTCACGAACTTCTTTTGATATAAATGAAGTACCTTGATCAGTAGTTAAAGTTTGTGGAATGCCAAATCTATGGATAATATGCTTGGTAATAAACTCAGTTACCTCCCGATGTGTCATATTCTTCAAAGAAATTGCTTCGGTCCACTTTGTAAAATAATCAGTAGCAACCAACACGAAATGGTGTCCCTTTGATGAAGGGGGATGAATCTACCCAACAAAGTCCAGTCCCCATCCTCGAAAAGGTCAAGGTTTGATAATAGGATGTAATAATGCTGCTGGAACCATCTGAATATTCCCAAACCTTTGACACTCTTTGCAACCTTTGTAATACCGGAAACAATCAGCTATCATATTAGGCCAACAAAAGCAAGCTCTCCTCAAAAGCCACTTCATCTTAGGAGCCGATTAATGTGCACCACAAATTCCTTCATGAGCTTCGCTCATAGCAACCTTGGCTTGATCAGAATCTAAACACTTTAATAATAAATTCTCAGCCGTCCGACGATATAATTCACCATCAACCAAAGTAAATTTAAATGTCCATCGTCGGACTTTTCTGTCAACTTTGTGACTAGGATTCTGTAAATAATTAATAATGAGCGTTCTCCAATCAGCATCTTCGTCCTTAACATTTTTATTACCCTCGTCGGCCGAAGTGCTGCTGTCAGCAGATAAACCGGTTCCACCGTATCCAAAACCGGTGCCACCGGTTTCAGAATCCGGTTCCACCGGATTTTCTAGGGCACGCTGCGTCGTTCCTAGGATCACCAGCCCGGGAGGGACCCCGTCAGGGCTGGCGCGTCTAGGGTTGTCCTGAGGTCGGCAGGCCACTCAGAACGCCGTCAACGTCATAGAGACGAAGTACGAACAGCAATTAGGGTTTGGAAAAGTTAGGGTTTGAAAGAGATGTAAAATAAAGGTAATATTGATTGATCGATTGGATAAACTCTCAATCGGCCGCAACCCTTTACAAGGAAAGCCCTGTTACAACTCGGAATCTAATAAAGAGTCCAATCCTACCAGGACTCGGGGGAAAACCTGTTCCACCGGTTTACAAATCCGGTTCCACCGGTTTCTGATATCGTACCAGCTACAGAGGTAAATCCGGTTCCACCGGTTTGGGAATCCGGTACAACCAATTCATCGAGCCAGATGGACCTTGTGCCAATTTCGACCTCCAACACAACTACACTAGTACTGTGCTACTCGTGCATCATTGTCGCTTTGCTTGAGATTCCCAACCTCCTGGACCTCACCGTATCATTCGTACCAGCAGCCCACTGCACCTGCACCTGCACTGCACCCACCAGATTGCAACGATGCGTCAGAGTCCCAGAAAAAAAAATGGCTTTCAGTCATGTGTATTGGCAGTTCGCCACAATTTGTATCTGCCTTGTGTCTCTCTTTTCAGTTAATGATACACAGTTCTGATCTGTATTCCTTTTCGAGAAGGTACCCTATTTTTATCTGAATATTCTGTTTACTAATCATTTGCTGGTGACATAGATCAACTGCCATCTGAATCTTCCATCTGCTACCATGTCACTGATACCAGAGTTCAGAAAAAAAAAAAACTTTCAGTAGGCCAAATCGACATCCTGACAGGATTCGCGCGCTCCTGATAATAAGGGTGTAAATGCGCCAGCACCCATTCATCTTTGGTCTTTAGACTCATGCATTTCTATATATATGCCATTGCCCAGTTGGGCTACAAAAGCAATACATTGTTCCTAACTGTTACTACTGCATTTAACGAAGTTTCAGTTTTACCAACAACAGCTGCATTCTGCAGTTGGAGACTGGAGAATGTAGCCTGATGACTGCTAAAATTGCTGACGCCTTCTTTGGTTCATCTGTATCCTTTGCCCTTGTAGGCTGCTGTACTTCACCTGTTCCAACAACATTCAAGAACAGAGAGAACATCAACAATGCTGACAGACTAAAACCGAATCTATCAGTCTGGATGTACCGCTTACGTGTATTGATGCTAGTGTGGACAGCAAGTCTCTGCACTCCTCTATCAGAATGTGTTCTTGAATGAAAACCCTGGAGAGCTGGGAAGCCAAGACATTCGTCCGGGCTAACTGCAGAAAATGGCAAAGGATTTCAGACTGGAAACAGAAGCATCTACGCAGATCAGTGCTACATCACATCGCTTATTACGATATCGGTAAATGTGATTTTTTAGATAAGGAGTGTAAATGTGATTGATTCCAAGAAAACAAGAAAGGGAGCTCCGGCATAAAATCAGCACCTTACGAAGTCGAGTGCTTGTTGAGTTTCCTATGGTATGCATCACATCAACTGCAGAACTAAGAGCACTTTTTATTCCTTGAATATCTGCCTGCAAATATGAAGTCTTAATATTTCAACTTGAAACAACGTGGTAAAAAAAGTTCAGTATCTTTATGGAGTACTAACCGTTGCTCCATTGGAGACAGGAAGGCGCAGGACGGTGGCATTCAGGGCATGTGTTGTTCCTGATAAAGAATGACCATAATCGCTCTCCAAAAAGGACCACTCCTCCAGGTATTTCATCTGCATATTGTAGTCTATCACATTTTATCAAAGTGTACTCCAGAAATGAATTTAAGGTCTTAAAGCAGCAATTAGTTACTCCAGCAGGTCCAGCAGAGGGGCACGTTTGAGCTTCTTGGGTGTACTAGCTTTAGACTTTTAAGATAGCATTCTAGCTGGTCGAAGTATCTTTATGATCCAAATCATGACTATTCAATTTTGCAAGCCAGTACAGCTCCATAAGTCATATTACTAGTAGTAGTGATGTTTTGAGCTGATTTTATTTACTTCGCAACTGGTAGAATGAAGATCCATGTGCTAATCATTTGGACAGTAAGGAAATCTGTATCAAAATGAGCTAGTGTACTGCTGCTTGCGGTCCTGTAGATTCATGAAACATAAAGCCCTGCTCATACCCAATTTGTCAAAAACTGCATTACTCTAAGTTTTCACGAACAACCAGAAATGAATGGCATTGCCAGTGAATAAACAGAGAATTAACTCTACGAAGGAAACAGTAGATCAACATGAAGTTCTTACCTGCCCTCTGAGAATTGCCATGAGTTTGCAGTTGTGTTGAAGCAACTGTATCTGCATCTTTCTAATGGCGACTGATTTGCGCATCCTCAGGATGGCAATCCATGCTCCACTCAAGGTTTTCTGTCATGAACATGAGAATGATCAGCATTATGACTGAAGCACACCAGTAACAGTCTTCACCAAGTCAGTGAACAACTGATACATTATTCCAAGACGAACAGAGGGTCCATCACCTCTGCAGCCGTGGTCTGCAAAGAGAGCGCAGTTCCCACTTGCGCATTTGCGAACCGCCACTGCAACTCCCGGGTGTAGAGTAGCTTCAGCTGGTGCTCCTCCTCGGCCTTCATCGCCGAAGGGGGCTTCAACCTCGTGTCACCATCGAAGCCGCAACTGGTAGAAGAAGTCTTGCCCTGCATGTTCCCGGGCATGTCGGTGGAGCGCCGGGCTGGGGATGGGATCGGTGTCCTTCTGAACGAGCTCGCCACCGGCTTGCTCGGCGACGGTTGCTTAAGAGACGTCCTGCCGAACGGCGAAGACAGCAAGCCGTTGAACAGTGACCTCTTCTTCACCGGCGCCGGCGCTGGAGACGTTCCAGAGGTGCGTGACGGCAATGGCGTGGCCGTGTAGGCGAACCGTTCGGAGCGGGTCCGAGCGGCGTCCCGCGTGAACCGCGCGGAGGACGAGGTCATGACGCTCGACGGGCGGGGTCCGGAGCCGACGCTGCGTCTGGCCGGCGCGCCGCCGTCCCCGGATCCGGCGGAGGACGCGCTGTCCGTGTCGGAGGACAGCGCGAGCAGGTACTCGTTCGCGCCGTCCACCGACGCGCGCCGCGGCGTCCCGTGAAATGCCGCCGACCGCACGGCGCCAAAGATGGCGGCGGTCGTCTCCTTCCTGCTCGAAGCGGAGAGCTCCGGGCTCTTGGCGACCGCGCGGCCGTCGAGCCCCCACGGCGGCGGGGTCGCCGACGCTGGCCACCTGTACGTGTTCTGGCTCGCGTCGGACACTTTGGCCCGCGCAGCAGCGCCTGCAGTAGTAACGGGCCTCTTCTTCTCCGGCGCGGGCGCCGGCACCGCGGGCGGCGACGCGGACCTCGCCGCCCTGCTGGTTTCTATCGAGTACGTCGGGCTCTGGAACGCGACCGCGAGCGTCCGCGTCGTCGTGGCAGCGCTCCCGCAGGACGCCACGGCGTCTGTGGCGGCGGAGGCGGGCGGCCTCGGGGCAGGGTACGCCGCCGAGGAGATGGAGGTTGCTGGTTTGGAGGACGGGGTGAGGTAGCGGGAGGCGACGACCTTGGCCTTGGTCTTGTTGGGCGCCGCCGCGACGGCGCCGACGCCAGCATTGGCATTGGCGTCGGAGAGCGCGGCGGGGCGGCCGCGGCGGCGGCTGGCCAGATCGAGCGGTGGGGTGGCGACGGTGGCGTCCAGCATTGTGGATGGCATGCTTGCCGCCGGCGGATCGCCCGGTGGATAGGGGTCCGTGTGACGGATGGAACGCGGCAATGCGCGCGCGCGAGTGGAAGTGAAGCAACTGAAACCAACGGGCGTCGACGATGGTCAGTAGCTTTAGCTTTGCTTGTCTTGTCTATAGGTAAAGTGAAGAGAAGTGAAGCTACCTATTTATGCTCTGCTGCCTGCGTGTATCATTCTGTGCACGTTGCTTTCGATATTTTACTTCTTTGAATGTAAATTCAATATGCATTTTGACTTTTTTTCTTCTAATAAGAAATTAATAAAATAAATATAATAAATAGGGGGCCAGAAGCTAGAGTAGCCCCTGCGTTATATAACGCTAGGCACCAAGGGGGTGTTCAATTGGGTGAAAAAATTTGGTGAAAAATTTTGCAAGAGAATCTTACCATTTAGAGTACTAAATGTAGACTAATAATAAAACTAATTATAGATCTCGCCTGGAAATCGCGAGACGAATCTAATGATGGTAATTAATCTATAATTAGTGGATGTTTAGTGGATGGTTACTGTAGCATCACTGTTGCAAATCATGGCCTAATTAGGTTCATTAGATTCGTCTCGAAAACGTTACCTGGGGTTATGGAGTGGGTTTTGTCATTAACACACGTTTACTACTCCATGCATGTAAGATTCCCTTGAGAAAAATTTTGGTGAAAAATTTTTGGGGGAATTGAACACCCCCCAAGGAGTAAAATAAATATCATTATATAATTTTCGAAATACAAACTTTATTTGTCACTAAAATCAGCATTGATAAATTGTCAGTGTGGTTACTATTCATACTAGACCCTCTCCTAAGCTAGCTTCTATATATAGGTAGATACATACTCTGGTACGGTATATATGTATAGTAAGTTCAATGAATTTAATTACTGCCCAGTCAATATATACAAATCGTACAGATCGATAGAGTGTATCTACCTACGCGACGGCGGGATCATCCGTACGTATACGTAGGTACCAAAGAGGCAAAGAAGCAGGCACGAATGAAGGAATGAATGCGCGCGCGGCGATCATCCGATACCAAACATGCATGTGTATAGGACGAGGACACGTACGCTATCTCAAGGACCGTACCACCAGGCCGATTGACCCCATTTTGCATGTACTGTACCTTATTTTTGACGGGGCCATGTACTGTACCTACGTACGTATAGTATTCATGGTCTATACTGTCCATGAATATAAGGTCAGTTTCAGTGCATAGTTTCATCGTACAGTTATCAAGACTGCAAACTAGGTAACTGTGCTAGAGGAGTGTCATGGGATAAAACTCCTCTCTCGCCCCATGGAACTCTCACCTTCTCTCTCCTTGTCCAGTCATCAAAAAACGTTAATGTGGCATTGAATTTATTGTCCATGAAACTTTCACTGAGAATGACCTACTAGTACTTACTGCTTTAAGTCAAACTTAAGATGTTTTGACTTTCCAAAAATGTTGGAATGACTTACAATTTGGAACGGACGGAGTATTATAGATTTCGTCAACAATAATTATAGGTTCCATCTGACCCAGATGCACTGTGGACCCCACGATAATATTTGCAGACTAGCAGGGCAAATAGGATTCTTTCAAAACTTAGAATTAAGGAATTACTCTATGCGTGTGCAACGCTTTGTTGGCATGTAGTAACGCGCCGTGCGTGGTGCGTTAATTCCAGAGTGAATGAAATGATAAAAAGGTTTGAATTTGGGCGTACCGTAACACGACGCGTATTAGCACAGGGACGCTGGCTAGCTCCGGACATCGAAGCCGTAGTGTTCACTGTGACGGATCATCGGAGGGCCCTACTACCCTCCTCATCAGTAAACGGCCGTCCGATCCCGATCTGTTTTTTTTTTTTTTTTGAGCAAAAAAATGCACGCGGCCACGATCATGAGTCATGACGACGTCCCTGTCCGATAAAATTCATTCCATCGTACGATAGGGGCCAGTCTTAATCGCATTGAAAAGTAAGCTGTTTGGATTATGTATGTATGGATCCGATCCGATGGGTACCACCTCACCTGCGACGCCTGCCTGCCGACGGCACACGGCGGTATTCCCATCAGATAGCATATAGATCACCATCACAATCAACAACCACAACAAGAAAACGAACAGATAGACGACGGTCGATCATCGGGCGGTGCCATCCGCGTTGAATCTTTTGCACGGTCGGCAATCTATCCATATCCATCGGCTTTCTGACCAGGATCAGCATGTTGCGTCTATGTTCAGACTTTCTGATCAGAAATGCATGGCCTCCCAATCTTATTGCTTGTCAAACGCTTAGAATAACCACAGGCTTCAACTTGTGATGTAACTTGTGCCCAGCCACGCATCTAGAGAGAGAGAGAGAGAGAGCTCTCCATGATCGAATATCAAAACTCTCGTCCGTCAGTCAACAGCACAAGCACGTCACACGAAACGCCTCTGAATTTCTGAATACAGGAACATGCCTAGTCTCGTTTCACTTGCACCACATAAATCCCCTAGTATAACTTACTCTGCCCATTTGATTTCACTGTCTGTTTGTTTGTTTGTTTGATCCTCTTTTATTACGCAAGACACTGTAACAATTTTTATTCATAACAACACACACATACAGACAATCAGCTCACAAAATTGGCTCTATTTCGTCACAGCATGCGTTGCAGCCTCTATTTATGTACAACTCTGACATGACTGATACGCACCTCACATCTGGCTGACCTCTTTCCAAATAGGCTTGGGTTGGAACACATACAAGCAGTTCGATTCATCTGTGGTCTCATGTCAAACGAAATTCCCAAAACTGCTCTATGTCGGCGCTTGATTGATTCAATCACCAACTGTTCAGTTCTTCGGATCAACAAGGCAGACGACGAAACAGAGGACCCCGACCCCTCTCTGTCTGAACACAAGGCGCAGCTCTGCTCTGCTCCCGCTCGGATCAGAATCAGAGCGCGCCGCAGCAGTAGGAGGCCAGGCGGCTCCAGGCGACGGCGGCCTTCCCGCCCACCCTGCCGGCCCGCCTGGTGGAGGCCTTGCCGGCCATGGCTCCACCTCCAGCTCCAGCCCTGGTGCCGCCGCTGCTGCTGAGCATCTGCCACATGACGTGCACGTCGCTGTACTCGCACGTCCGCACCTCCTTCCGCAGCCGCCCCAGACCTGTCAGAGTGTCATGTCAGCAGCCCACCAATCGTTTGATCCCCGATCCATCGGCAATCGGCATGTAGCTATGCAGTAGTAGGTAAAACTTACCGGTGGTTCGCCGGAGGCCGAGGCGCGCGCTGAGGCGGCGCCACACCCGCTTGGCCGGCACCGCCGCGCGGCCCAGGCACGACATCCTCCGCTCTGCTGCCTGCTCTTCTCTGCTCTGATGATGGAATGATGGATTAGGTTGTGGAGGTCGGATGTGTGCTTCACTTGCTCTGCTCGATCGACCTCGCCGGAGGAGATGCTTGCCTTAATTCGCCTTGCCTCTGCCCCCCCTGAACGCTCCCTCCCTGCTTTGACGCGCACCGGCTGAGCTGACCACGGGAAGAGGAGCTAGCTCTCTCGACCTATCTGGCATTGGGCTTCCCCTTTTATTTATAAGTGGAATGGAAATGGCTCCAGCAGAGGGGAGAGATAGACGAAGCAAGATGCGCGTGAACGAGGGACAGAGAGAGGGTGAGGCGACGGCGTCCGTTGCCTGCCTCCGCTGCCGTCCGCTCCGATGTGGACGCGGCGGGATGCGCCGATCGCGCACGTGGATGGACACGGCGCCTCGGCGTCGGGAACGCCGCGGCTCGCTTCGCGGCGCCTTCCCGCTGCGGACGGGCACAGCCGGATCGCGACCGGACAAAGCCCAACTCACAGGACAGGGGCTCCACTCCATTTTGCTTTCCCGCGTCAGAATCCAACGGCCGTGACCCCACATCTTTTCCCTTCTGCCAAGGAGTTCCTTTTTTTTTCTTTTTTTTTTCTCTTTGTCCCTAGTAGAGTAGTATTGTCCAAATTTCTTTTTGATTTTTTATACCAAATTTCTTTAGCAGTTTGTTTCAACTTTGACAGTGACAGTGACAGTTACGCCAAAGGTGAAGTGAACGACATACACATGCACATACATACTAATCACATCGCTTCTGAGTCAAGAAAACGACCTCCCTTATTGTACTCGCAAGCGATAAAATTAGTGTGCATGTAGGCACACACATACAGTAGCTATCTCTACGGTCAGTCAGATATAACAGTTAACATAGAAAAAACAGAGGCAGCACATTATGTATATGCTGCCTGACATGCGTGGACTCGTGATGTTGACCGCTTTGACACGGAACTCACAACTGACGGCTGCAGTTTTCAGCAGCTACCATATTATGGGGGTGTTTACTTCACCCATTTTGCAAAATGGGCACGCGTTGGGTCGTGTGCACAGAGAGAAAAAGTGCATTAGAAAACGTGCATTATGCAAAATTTTGGAGAATGGGGTGCACTAAACATCCCCTATGTACAAAAGATCTCTGGATTTAGCTGCCAGCTGAGATATTTGCCACTACTCAAATTCAGTTTGATTGCTCTCTGAATTGACAGAAACTGCTAGCTTGCCCATCTGGTTGAGTCGACGATGGCAATCCATCTATCAGCTTGTTGACACCAGATTTTGACTCGGTTAAGCGTGTGTATGATAGAGTCCAGGCAAAAGCCGAGTCCGATTCTGGGAGGCGTCCGATTCCGATCGGAGTTCGTCCGATAGGAGTCCTGATCGGACACGAGACAAAGGAGGCCGGAGCGCATACGATTGACCAGGAGGAAGACGTCTGGAAGCTTCTTCAAGGCCTGATTGCGCATCAAGTTTTGTAATAGATATAGTAGTTTAAGATTAGATTGCTTTAATTAGATTAGAGATATTGTCGTAGCCGGCAAGTTTTAGCTAGATTTCCAGGGTATAATTATGAACCCTGCGCCATTGTAAAAGATATTCACACAACCGTTCAATCAAACACAACTTTCGGCCTAACGTGCCACCCAAACCCTTTTCGTCGAGTTCTTCAGCAAGCAGGGCTGCATCATCTTGACCTCCGGTTTGTCTGTAAGTCCGACACCCTTATCGAATTAATCTAAGCTTTAGATTGAGGCGTATCGCCCTTCTTCGTTTAGTTAATTCACCAATTTATCGAGTTATTCTAGGCTTTAGATTGAGGCGTATCGCCCTTCTTCGTTTAGATTGCTCACCCCTTATCGTATCTTACTGTTTCATCTTATCGGTTTGCATCTATCAGAGAAGATCTATTTTGTTTTATCATAATTTAAGCTTCATAATAGATCTGTTCTTTTTGTCTATATAGCTGATTTGGATCTAATTCGCAAGTTACAAATAGATCTGATTTAAATAAGTTGTTTGATACAAATTGATCTATTGGAATAAATAGGCTAATCGGTGCCCTGCTAGCAACGCTGTCTCGAAATCGATCCGATTGTTAGTGACACGAGAATTAGTTTATTTATCGCCTTTAGAAAGATGAATATCAAAGAACGAGTTTAGATTAGATCTATCTCCGATTCGGTTTACATGATGATGGTTTAATCTAATGCTGTACCTTCACGATTCGGTTTTCATAGCCGATGGTCCGTTTTAATATTTGTTACATCTTCATAAATCGGACTCATAGCCGATGGTTTATGCTCTCAAATCGGACTTCCGTTTTACATCGATCCGATCTGTTGGGACAAATCGGGGCCTTGGCGATGAGTTCCTTGTTGTTTACTGATTAAACTCTACCTTGTCAATTTCAGGTCAAATTGACTGGCACGCCGCGAACCTCGAGATTTTGGACCTGCACTGAAGTGAAGCAAATCTTTCAGGCTACAGTGTTAATTTCCGAGAGTCAACGCCTGACTTTTTGGACGTCAACACAGCTGCAGGCATGCTGACCAGTAAAATACTATCAGCTGCTGCAACCGCCCCAGATCGAGGCAGGATTAATTAGAGCCTGCCTGATTAGTTGTTCAGCTGACTGATTGATAGTATGCTATCCGGCTAGATTGCTGACAAAGATGGCATCCAAATTAGACGAGGTAGCACGTTTCACACGCATGTATGTCCCACTTCCTTTCTTTTCCTTTCTTTAGCACTAAAACCTTGTGTACGGTCGATGGCCATCCTCGTCTTTTCTGCGCATAGTATAGACCAAATTAGGCCCGATCGATCCGGCCAAAGTCCAATACTACCTGATTGCTCCATGATCATTGATCGCAATCTACGTGACCATAAATGAAAAAAGAAAAAATAGTTAAGGATACGCTCCGTCTCCGTGTATCCATTTTGATCACATGCCATATAATACCGACGATCTGCAGCGCAATACCGCCAAATTATTGTGTTGCCCCTTTTTCTGTCAGTCAGAATAAAAAGGGACCGAAAAGAAAGAACAGGTTAGTTAATTGCATGGTTGCTGGCGATGCCATCAGTGTGCACATGCATGCATATGCAGTGCAGGCAGCCAGCATTTCCTTTTCTCGATCTGCTCCAGTCCAGAGAATGTGCACTTCAGTTACGTTCTTGCCGCCGCTAATCGACAGGTTCAGTATGGCATCACAGAGTGTCTCAAGTTGATTGAATCCTTCATTCTCATATAATAGGACGTAACTCTTTAATAGTTACAGGCCACACATTCTCAGTGCCTGGCGTCCGTTCAAACCACACAAACACCAGAGTCAGACCACGCTCTGATCGACTGATGCAGAGGAAGATCACTGTGTCAGATTCATCTCTGCTTATTTCTTCCTTTCTAGAAACGACGTTCGGGGTTCAGCACGCGTCGTAGCTTTGCTCACAGTGCTTTCTGATCAATCCTTTCCCTGCATTTTTTTATATAAAAAAAACTTTGCATGCCGTGTTTTCCACTCTCTAATAAGCAGCTACCGCCGGCCTCTCCCTCAGATCACACTCCCACACCCCGCTCTCAACTCTTCGCCACATATTTGGAATTCATCATGCATCGACAGATTAAATAAAAGAATAATTCCTGGCCACTAGTTACTCTCAGCAGCTGCATGCATCAGGTGCCATGGAAAATTGACGCCAGTGCATATCGGAGACGAGGCCTGATTAGGCATGGACACCCGTGCTGCCAATTAGCGCGCATGGCATGTTCTGTTACAGATTCTGGTTAGCGAAATGATATGCTGATGGTGACTCTGCATGCATCTTTGCCTAACCAGTTCGTGTTGGGGATCTCTCCACGGGATCAGATCAGCTAATTAATGGAAAAGCTATCAGATCACCAGATGTGTCGTGTGTGTGTGTGTGTGGAGATTACCCAAAGGACAGTAACGCAATGGTACAGTGGCGGGCAGATGACATCTGAAAGACTGAAACCCTTCGCCTCTGCTTCACTGATTGTATACATTCACTTTTCTTCGTGCTAAATTACCTGTAATGATGAAACGAGTTACAGGCCCGTGTTGTAAAAACTATCCTTTTTAATACAAAGATACGTAGTTTTCATGTGCATTCCCGGAAAAAAAATTGAAAGAATTACAACAAAATAAAGATGAATAGTCGAGAGTTATCTGTACAGATCCGATAACCAAGTGTAGGTTCTTTGCAGGCATTTGGTTTACACAGCTGCTCGCACTGCTGATGAAGGGGTGGTCATGCCATGCGTGCAATTTTATAGCTTTATACAGACGGCATTAGTAGAAGATAGCAGTCTTTGGTTCTGCTTTTGCCATCTGAGTGTCAGTCTTTCTAGATCTTTCTTGTTTTCATTTTTTAAAAAAAAGAAAATAGTAGCAGGGATGTCACTTGTCAGCATGTCACTATCCATGTACCAGAACAAGATGGACATGCCCTGCAATACCGAAATTGTTATACAGCGCGCGCGCCGCAACTGATCCCAGCGAGCGGACACGTGTCCCCACCACGACCGCGTCCCCGCCTTATCCTTTCCCTCAGCCCGCCCGTCTTCTTCCTCAGCCGGTCTTCTTCCTCAGCCCGCAACGAGATTCTCCAACTCCGGCGGCTATAGATCGAAGGGCCGGCCGGGGGGAGGCAGGCAGGCCAGGCGGTGGGGATGGGGGCCGGGCGGCTTTAGGGTTCTGGCGGCGGTGGAGGCGGCCGGGCCAGGTAGGGGCGGGGGCGC
>CM014271.1:87015227-87025549 GCA_004135705.1 Alloteropsis semialata | reverse complement strand
GCGGCGATCTCACGAAAAATGACGAAGTGTGGCAACGGCTCCCGCCGTTATATATGCCCAGGCACCTTCGGTACCGGGTGATGTCACCACCCGGTACCAAAGGGCCTTTGGTACCGGGTGGTGACATCACCCGGTACCGAAGGTCTCACCCTTTGGTACCGGGTGATGTCACCACCCGGTACCGGGTGGTGACATCACCCGGTACCAAAGGGTATTTTGAGCGCCAAATGAAAACCCTAAGGTACCGGGTGGTGTCTCAACCCGGTACCAAAGGGCCCCCAATTCAGTTTCCCGCCACCTCTTCTTTTTATCTTTTTATTATATACTCTTTCATCCTTTATTTCCATTTTAGTATTTATTATTTCACATATATACTATTTGCACAATTTAACTTATTCACCTTATTTTAAATTTATTATTTGCTAATAACTTCTTCAATATTTGGTATTTTGTATTACATTCTTTAAAATTTAGTATTTGCTAGAAACTTCACTGTTCCTAGCATAATTAGAATTACATTACATACCATAACGCTTCAACATAATTAGAATTACATAGCATCATCATGGTTCAACATAAGTACAACATTACTTTTGAACAGCAATAATCAGGGTCCCTGCACGCCATGCTTCTTCATGAGATAGAAATGATAGTTTATATCGATAATCTCGATGCCTAGGAACCTGTCGACATAATCAAGTGCATATATGTATGCACTATCTTGTGCCTTGTAACGTGAATCCAAGACCTCTCCATAAATTGTGATCTCAGCAGCATTGGCATGACTCAAGGTTATATTAGCTTGGAAACCACCATTAACTCGATAAGCCACTGGCGTCGTGTGTGCATACCCTAAGTTTCCAAGGACTTGATAAAGGACTGCACGAAGACCAGAACACGCATGCATGAATCCACAGTAGTAGTCATCCTACAATAAGATTAATAAAACATATTGTTACAGATAAAGATAGATAAATTATAATATACTTACACAACTAAAAATAAAACTAACTTACATAAATCGATTCATATGAAAGACTAATCCTTTTAGGCATCTGTGTCACGTCTGGCTCACCTGTCTCGAGAGCTTTCAACTTGAAGTAGCTGTAGTCCGGGAAAACATGGCCAGTTTGACTTTCTATTTGGGCTAATGCTTGCCTCACAGCATCACACGAGGCCACATGGTCTTGCTGCCACGCGCCAGAATGAACGTGGATATTAACCATGTCACCAGGATTTGGGTCACGGGTGGCATTTTGTTGAATGCTAACAGAGATCATAACCCTACCAGTATTTTCGGTCACATTTTCTCTTAATACCAAAAGACTTGATTGACCGATGTTTGCATCTTTTAGCCATGTAATTGGATTAATGATCTGCATTATTAATAATTTCTATTCTCAGTGACATAGTGATTACATTCAAATGCAACTTACAGAGGAATATCATAACCCTACCATATTGTAGCGAAGTTGCTGAGGTGTGGGAATTGGGACATGATCAACTTGTTGAGTTGTCGACCATCCAGGCTCGTGAGCCTCTCGAATCGGGATGGTAGGTGGCATATTAGTAACATAGCCACCACGTCTAGCTGCCTGACGCTGTCTCGGCATGATACTAACCAAAATAAACCGTAATATATTACAAGTCAATTTAACAAAACTAGTAAATACTTATCAAGAAGAATAAGACAAAATCAAATTTGGCCAACATTACATACCATAATGCTTCAACATAATTAGAATTACATAGCATCATCATGCTTCAACATAAGTACAACATTATGCTTGAACAGCAATAAATGTTTTCTTTACAAGAGTGCCTTCGTTATGATCGTTGCGAGCGTAAGGAGCATCTTCATTGGCCAACAGGATGCTTGTGTCATCCTCCACACTGAACAGAGACACCTCGTCACACCTATTATAATCATCTTCATCGGTGACGTCCTCGACACCCAGGATTTTTCTTTTTCCCGTGAGAACTATGTGCCGTTTTGGATAAAGTTCGGAGTTGTTTGTTTGCAGAGTCCCCGTCTTGGGTTTGGTAGACATGTCCTACACATAAAACACTTGATGCACATCCTTGGCGAGCACGAATGGTTCGTCTACATACCCAATTTTGTTGAGATCCACAGTTGTCATGCCGTAGCGGTCTATAGTAACACCTCCACTTGTAAGTTTCACCCATTTGCACCGAAAAAGTGGTATTTTCAAAGGTCCATAATCTAGTTCCCAGATCTCCTCTACCTGGCCATAATATGAGTCCCTGTTCCCTTTGTTGTCATAGGCATCTATACAGACACCACTATTTTGGTTGGTGCTTTTGTCGTCTTGGGCTCTCGTGTAAAATGTATACCCATTTATGTCATAGGCTTGGAACGTCAAGAATGAGGATGATGGTCCCCTTGCCAAATATGCCAGCTGTGTATGTATTGTCTCGTTACCCATGAGCTTTTGTCGCAACCAACTAGCGAAAGTTTCTATGTGATGGCGTGTAATCCACTTCTCAGACTTTCTTGGATTTTGGTAGCATATTATAGTCTTGTGCTCCTTGATGTAAGGAGCCACCATGGTTGACGACTGCAATACAGTGTAATGGGCTTTCATGAATAAATCGTAGTTGCTACACCTTGTTTGTTTCCTTCCTAACGTGGCCTTTCCAAGTAGTCTCCCCTCATGGCGTGACTCAGGTAGCCCAATCGGTTTCAGTTCGGGGATATAGTCAACACAGAACTCAATGACCTCCTCTGTTCTGTATCCCTTGGCGATGCATCCTTCTGGAAGAGAACGGTTACAAACATATTTCTTTAGAATAGCCATGAGCCTCTCAAAAGGATACATATTGTGTAGGAATACAGGACCAAGAATACCAATCTCTTTGACAACATGGACCAGGAGATGCGTCATAATATTAAAGAAAGACGGAGGAAATATCATCTCAAGGCTGACAAGGCTTTGGGCCACATCATCCTGCAGCTTTGCTAGATTAGTGGGATCGATTGCCTTCTGGTCGATTGCATTGAGAAAGGCGCATAGCTTCACAATAGTTGTTCGGACATTAACGGGTAGAATTCCCCTCAGTGCCACCGGAAGCAATTGTGTGAGCAGCACATGGCAGTCATGGGACTTGAGGTGTACGAATTTCTTCTCTTTCATATTTATCATACTCTTTACATTCGATGAGTAGCCGGACGGGACCTTAATACTGTTCAAGCAATCAAACATGCTGGTCTTCTCCTCCTTGCTTAGAGTGTAGCTAGCAGGACGCAAGTTCCAACGCCCTTTCTCTCTTTTCTCAGGATGCAGGGGATCTCGTTGTTTCATACGTTTCAGGTCCTGTCGTGCTTCAAGCGTATCTTTTGACTTTCCGTAAGTACCAAGGAACCCTAGCACGTTTACGCAAAGATTTTTCGTCAGGTGCATCACATCAATTGCGTGGCGTACATCTAAGACCTCCCAATATGGTAGGTCCCAGAATATTGACTTTTTCATCCACATGGGCGCCTTTCCATTTTCACTTGCCGCTGGCTGGCTGCCAGGTCCCTTCCCAAAGACCACCTTCACATCTTTTACCATAGCAAATACATATTTTCCATCCTGATGCCTTGGTTTGCTACGACCTTCCGCCTCAAAATGCTTTCCTTTCTTTCTTAGCGGATGTTTCTCAGAAAGGAATCGACGATGGCCCATATACACACACTTTCTACAATGTTTCAGATAAATGCAGTCGGTGTGTTCTAGGCAATGTGTGCATGCTTTGTATCCCTTGTTTGACTGTCCCGACAGGTTACTAAGTGCAGGCCAATCATTGATGGTCACAAACAGTAATGCTCGTAGGTTAAATTCCTCTTGCTTGTGCTCATCCCACGCCTTTACACCATCTTTGCCCCACAACAACAAAAGTTCCTCAATCAGTGGCCTTAGATACACATCAATGTCATTGCCAGGCTGCTTTGGCCCTTGGATTAGCACTGGCATCATAATGAACTTCCGCTTCATGCACATCCACGGAGGAAGGTTGTACATACAAAGAGTCATGGGCCAAGTGATGTGGCTACTGCTCATATCACCGAAAGGATTCATGCCATCCGTACTCAAACCAAATCTTATGTTCCTTGCATCTTCTGCGAAGTCTGGGAACGCTCTGTCGATTTTCTCCATTGCGACCCATCAGCGGGGTGTCTCAACATATTGTCTTCCCTCCGATCCTCTTTGTGCCACCGCAGCAATTTAGCATGCTCCTTGTTTCTGAACAAGCGCTTCAGACGTTGTATTATAGGGAAATACCACATCACCTTGGCAGGGACTCTTTTCTTGGGGGCCTCTCCCTCAACATCACCAGGGTCGTCTCGCCTGATTTTATACCGCGAGCAATTGCAAACCGGACAGGCGTCCAAAGATTCGTACGATTTGCCCCGATAAAGGATACAATCATTGGGACATGCGTGTATCTTTTGTACTTCCAGTCCTAGAGGGCAAACGATTTTTCTTGCTTCGTATGTTGTTTCGGGCAATGTGTTGCCCTCTGGAAGCATCTTCTTTATCATTTTCAATATCTCTCCAAAACCTTTGTCAGACAAGCCATTAGTTGCCTTCCATTGCAACAGTTCCAGTGTGGTACCCAATTTTTTCTGGTCCTCTTTGCAATCTGGGTACAACAATGTTTTGTGGTTCTCCAACAAACGGTTCATCTTCTCCCGCTCTTTCGCACTTTCGTAGTCTTTCTCTTCATCACGGATCATGCCACCTAAGGCGTCATCATCCTCATCTTCTGCAACTGCTTCACCCTCGCCCATTGCTGTATCATCTGCAAAGGCACCGTATTGTGCAAAGTTCGGGATGTTGTCGTCACCTTCTTCATCACCTTCTTCAAAGAATATCCCCGCTTCACCGTGTTTGGTCCAACAGATATAGTTAGGCATGAAACCACTCATAAGCAAGTGTGTGTGGACCACCTTCTTCGAGATGTGATAATCCTTCTTATTCTCACAGACCTTGCATGGACAGCATATAAAACCAGAGGTCGAGTTAGCCTCTGCCGCGTCGAGGAATTGATGAACGCCATTAATGAAGTCAGATGAGCGTCTATCCGCGTTGTACATCCATTGCCGATTCATCTATTCACAAAATTTCGACAGCACCTCTCCTGCATCGGGAGGTTTCCAAAACCTGCGACAAACCAAGGGCACGATGGCCGACAACCACATTCCAAATTAATCAACGTCTTACTTTTGCTCATCTCAAAAAAATTTGAAGGAGTGATTTGTCTCAGATATGTTGTCTTTCATTTGACCTTGAACTTGGAGCATAAGAAACATTACAGGTGGTAAAAAAAATTGGTTCATGGTAGGCATGGAACCGTGGGACACACCCAGCCCAACCATCACAATGCAACCGATTCGTTGTTTGGGCATGGATGTATCCCACGGTTTGATGACAACCATGAGAAGCATAAATATACAATACAAGCTCAAGCTCAAGGTCATCATATGTTACCCAGCTAGAAAACTAGGTAAAATTTGATATCATCATAGGCATGCCAAGAGTTGGATTGTTTTAGTTCAAGATATTGACAACCATGAGAAGTAAAATTGAATTTAAAATCTAACTAAATAAGAATATCATTTATAATCTCAAAATCCTAATAACCCTAAATATCAACGTCATTTGAAGCCTCTAAAAAGATGTAATTCTAAATTTCGTAATAAGCCTAAATATGAATTTCATTTATAATCTCTAAAAATCCTAATAACCCTAAATATGAATATCATTTATAATATCTAAAAATCATAATAAGCATAAATATGAAAATCATTTAAAGTTTCTACAAATAATCCAAAAAATCTAAACAATGTCTAAAAATTTGTGCATCATCTCTACACATGCAACAACTAACTATATATTGATTCTCTATTACAAATTCATAATAAAAATGAAGATTCAATCTAAAATCTCTTATTTCAATCCATTCCACAAAACACAAATTACTCAAAACATAGAGCATGAAATAGACCATACTAAACGTCAAAAGAGAGAGGATGAAGTTGCTAACCTTCTAGCGGATTTGGTTTGCAAAATCTCCAAAAGTTATGGAAAAATCGGGCATGAGCTCCCCCAACCCGAGCTCAATGGAGGATGAAGAAATGAGCCATGGCTCGGGCTGGGGGAGGAAGAAGGGGTCTTATACGCAGAGCCCCTTTGGTACCGGTTGGTGGCACCATCCGGTACCAAAGGGGTCACATTGGTACCGGTTGGTGTCACCAACCGGTACCAAAGGCCCCGAGGCTCATTGGTACCGGGTGGTGACACCAACCGGTACCAATGTGGCCATATAGGTACCGGGTGGTGCCACCACCCGGTACCAATGAGCTCGCAGAATTATTGGCCGTTGGACCCGGTACCAATGCTTCCATTGGTACCGGGTCCTTTCCATCCGTGACCGATTACGGTGGATGGATGGCGGGTTCTCTGGTAGTGTTAGCAGGGCGGCTGACATGTTGCCCCAATCCCACATGATATCCACCAGCCGCGTGGTTAGTCCCGTCCCACCATTCCAGCCACCTGCAATGTCGAGAAAAGGATTCATATCCTCGCGGCCTCACAGATCATCACGATTAGGCCCGCTAGTCCCAGCCTTACGGGTGTCTCATCACCATTATTAGCCGGATACGTGTAGTGCGAGAACAAGCTGCAGCGCGGCAACCTGTAGCGCGAGAGCCTTCGCACCGCCCTCACCGCGAAGTCCTTACCCAGCCTCGTGGATGTCAGTATCCTCTTGACTTGATCCTTGTGATTGAGCTTCATTATGCCCCTGTAGCTGACGTCCCAGCCTTTCAGCTTCGTGGCATTGTAATGTTCTGGGAGCTTCTGGTCGTTGTTATCATCCTGCCCTGGAAGCTCAAACCATTCTCCCTCCTTGTTCATGAAGCCCTTGACATACAAATCATGCTTCCGGACAGCTAGGGTTATCCAACTTAGCTCTCCCTTCTCAATAGCATGCAGCTCAAAGAGCAAGGAGCAACTCAGTAAACGGTGCTGTTCAACAAGATGGCTCCGCAATTTCCGGATTAGGCGATTGGCGACTGGCCGGCGATTTGGATTTCTGACTGAAGATTCATGATCCATGCCCGCTGATCTACTCCAGTCTCAAGGTGTGCATTGTTCTTCTCCTACCCCCCCTTCTTTGATGGATTTACCGGCTCCCTTGGTTGGAAAATTGGATTTCTCGGCTGGGAAAGTTTTTCAACAAGATGTGCTCGATCGTTTTGGTGTCTCTGTTCATCACCCCTCTTCTGTGGTGGATGGATCCTTCTTTCTCCTAGTGACTTTTAGGAGATTCACGTTTCGTCTCACGGAAGAAACAGTTGGCCTTGCCCTAGCCTCGTGTTTGGGTGGATCTCCAGATGGTTTTCATGTTTCTTTCCTGAGTGATCGGCATTTCCGTATTTCGGTCTCCTGCAAGAAGGTTGGATTTCATATTTACTCACGTCGGCGATCATTGGTCCTTCTTTTGATGTTTACTTCCATCTGTGGAATAATGGTGCTGCTCATTGGGAGCGTGAGAAGCGCTTATGGGAAGCAGAGCAGGAAAAGGAATGGACTAGAATCCAATCCAAATCTGACAAGAGAAACAAGGCTAAGTCTTTTCCTCAGAAAAAAGTTCGATTTGCAGCAAAACTTGTTCAAGACTCTCCTCAGGGAAAGGCTCAAATTCATCAAACTATGCCTTTTGGTTCTTTTAATGTCAAGATTTCGGATTCCTCCACTATTCTGCACCCCATTCGTTTTGGAAGTTTAAGAATTGATGATCGACCATGTTCACCAACAATCCCTGTGACACGAGTCTTTCATCAGTTGCATTCCTCGTTCAAGTCTGCTCCGTGTTCTTCGGGTGATCAACGACAGCAACCCACATCTCAGGATCTGGCTGGGGGCGGTATTTCGAATTTTGAATCCTGCCCTAATTGTTTTGGGCTGGGCCACTCTAATACCACTTGTATTAGCCCAATCAGGTGCAAAGTCTGTTTTGTTTATGGACATTGGGCTCGCAATTGTTTTAAGAAGAAGCAGCCAGCTAAGCGGTGGAGGCCCAAAACGGTGGAAGGGCCCAAGGACACGGTCTCGCACTCCTCGCCTGACCTTGAGAACTGCGCCAACGCTTCGCATTCTGCTTCTGCCACGTCGCCGACTCCATCTACAGAAAAAACCCCAATCTCCCCTGAGCCCTCGCCCCCAATGGCGAATTTCCAGTGCGATCCACACCTTTTCTTGCCTCCCGGAGCACATATTGAGCAAGGTTGGCAACGGCCGGCGCGTGGGCGCATTGCACTAGGGGGAGAACCCCCTCGTCGTCATGAAGAGTATGCTATTCTGGTGCTCGAACCCCACCCACCGGATCACCAAGCTCTTGAAGTTCTTCGTGATGTGGTTGAAGAGTTAGAGCATAATCATCCCATCAGGATTCTGTCCAGGTATCGCTCTCCTCTGGGCCTGGGTCTAGTGCAGTTTGCTTCCCCGGTGCAACGGCAGTCTATGATTGATCTATCTCCGATAATGCTAGAGGATGGCTCTCTGCTTCGAGTTGTTAAGCATGATGAAGCGCAGAATGTTCGTGCATGTCCCTACGCTAGAGTTTGTAGGCTTATGGTTCTGGCTTTTCCTCTTGATTATCAAACAATGGATTTTTTTAGAGTGGGAGTTGCCCCTTTTGGTCGCCTGCTAACCTGGCATGAGGGGCTGAACAAGTCACGTACTTTTCTGGATTGCTTGGTCTTAGCCCCAGAGCGCATTCCTAGGAGTTTTGTTGTGTCACAAGGAACTGTGCTTGATGGTCAGGGACGCTCTTGGTCAGCTCCAGTTTACATCATTGGGGGACATTTTCCTGATGGTTTCCCCCCTGATGAAGATCCAGTGCCAGTTGATGGAAACCCACATCCTATCCATGATCACATTGCACATGCTAATCCCAATGTCCCTCAGAACTGGATGCATGATCTTGCTGGGGCTGCTAACTTTGTTATCCAGGACATGGGACTTAATGTTGGTCAGATGAATGAGGCCATGGAAGACATAGCCATGCCTGCTGCAAATGAGGCTGAGGGGATGGGTGATGAAAATCTGAATGATGACAATGTTTTCCCCCAGCATCCTGAGCATCCTCAGGATTCTATGGATTTGACAGGCTCTACTGTAGAATTTATTCAAGGAACTGGTCTAGCAATTAGATTGACAATGGAAATGGTAATGCAGGGCAACATTGGCTCAATGTCTTCTTCCTCTAGTGATGGGTCATCCATTGCAGAAGAGCAGTCTCCTTTGAAGCTTTTCATTCCTGACTACCTTAGGAAGATGATTCCTGGCTTCAACCTTCCTTTTTCAGCTGATTCTGATATTTTGGGCAGCCTGTCAGTCAAAAAGAGATCATGGTCTTGTGCTTTTTCTGATACAGGGTCTGAAGACCTGACAAAGGCAATTGTTCCCTATCAGCCTGACCTCCATTCAGTGCTCATGAAGCTCCTAGCTGAAAAGATAGACAATCTAACAGAGCAAGACACTGACTCAGTTATGCTCCAAGGTTCTGTTTCATCTAATAACAGCCAGCCTCAATCACCACCTGCTAAGAAGAGCCTCCTATCAGCTTTTGATAGCACTGCAGACCAGTCAGGCAGAGGTATTCATATACCCTTCACTATATCTGCTGCTAATGCAACTACACCAATTTCCTCCGAGGCTGTCAGAAGGAGCCCCAGGTTATGTAAGATGGGGGGATTCATGCACTGTCAGATTACAAAGTCTCCAAGAAGAAGCAAGAAGCAAAATATTCATGGGATTCCTTCCTACGTTCACTTTATTCCTGCTGCAACTGGTGAAGTGCCAACTGCCATTCCAGTGGAAACACTGAAGAGCTGGGGGATCCAGTGTGGGATGCCATCTGAGATGGTGTCTGAAGAGCAGCTACCACTACAAGACATGTTAGGATAGGCGACGTTCCATTTATGTCACAAAAACAGTAAATTTCGTCATATTTTGCATTTTGTAACATTCGCGTGACGAAAACCAGTTCGTCACCTATAGTGTGTCATAAAAGATATACTGTGACGAAAACATGTTTTTTCGTCGTAAAATTTGTGACGATTTTTATGTCGTCACTAATCTGTGACGCTTAGTTTTCGTCACTGTTAAGTCCAAAAAATGTCACAAATCCTTTACCCAGAATACCTGTGCAGGTGCCACGTAGGACAGAAAACGTCACAAAATGTTCTATTCGTATGACATGGCAATGATTAGGATCTTACGTGGCATATCAATTGTGACGATTTGATT
>CM014271.1:86982165-87014227 GCA_004135705.1 Alloteropsis semialata | reverse complement strand
TCTGTCCATCCTAACCTGGCTTGTGTCCAACTTAACCAGGATCTTCTCTGATCTCAAGCCAGTGCATGTCACCACCCGGTACCAAAGGCCCTTTGGTACCGGGTGGTGACATCACCCGGTACCGAAGGTCTCCTCCTTTGGTACCGGGTGATGTCACCACCCGGTACCAAAGGCCCTTTGGTACCGGGTGGTGACATCACCCGGTACCAAAGGGTGTTTTGAGCGCCAAATGAAAACCCTAAGGTACCGGGTGGTGTCTCAACCCGGTACCAAAGGGCCCCCAATTCAGTTTCCCGCCACCTCTTCTTTTTATCTTTTTATTATATACTCTTTCATCCTTTATTTCCATTTTAGTATTTATTATTTCACATATATACTATTTGCACAATTTAACTTATTCACCTTATTTTAAATTTATTATTTGCTAATAACTTCTTCAATATTTGGTATTTTGTATTACATTCTTTAAAATTTAGTATTTGCTAGAAACTTCACTGTTCCTAAATTGTTTTGTTATTTATCTTTGGTATATTATTTTCTTATAATAATCTATGAATTTCCTTTACATGAGATAACAAAATATACATCAACTAACAAGTATTAATTTCTTATAATAATGTTTCAATTTCCTATATATGAAATAACAAAGTATACATCAACTAACAAGTATTATTTTTCTTATAATGATATATGAAATAATGTAAATCTAGATATAATGATATAATGTAAAGTATACATCAACTAACAAGTACTATTTAGTAATATATATTAACTCCTGTACTATTGTAGATTCATATTACTATTTAGTAATATATATTAACTCCTTTACATTACATACCATAACGCTTCAACATAATTAGAATTACATAGCATCATCATGGTTCAACATAAGTACAACATTACGCTTGAACAGCAATAATCAGGGTCCCTGCACGCCATGCTTCTTCATGAGATAGAAAGGATAGTTTATATCGATAATCTCAATGCCTAGGAACCTGTCGACATAATCAAGTGCATATATGTATGCACTATCTTGTGCCTTGTAACGTGAATCCAAGACCTCTCCATAAATTGTGATCTCAGCAGCATTGGCATGACTCAAGGTTATATTAGCTTGGAAACCACCAATAACTCGATAAGCCCCTGGCGTCGTGTGTGCATACCCTAAGTTTCCAAGGACTTGATAAAGGACTGCACGTAGACCAGAACACGCATGCATGAATCCACAGTAGTAGTCATCCTACAATAAGATTAATAAAACATATTGTTACAGATAAAGATAGATAAATTATAATATAATTACACAACTAAAAATAAAACTAACTTACATAATCGATTCATATGAAGGACTAATCCTTTTAGGCATCTGTGTCACGTCTGGCTCACCCGTCTCGAGAGCTTTCAACTTGAAGTAGCTGTAGTCCGGGAAAACATGGCCAATTTGACTTTCTATTTGGGCTAATGCTTGCCTCACAGCATCACACGAGGCCACATGGTCTTGCTGCCACGCGCCAGAATGAACGTGGATAATAACCATGTCACCAGGATTTGGGTCACGGGTGGCATTTTGTTGAATGCTAACAGAGATCATAACCCTACCAGTATTTTCGGTCACATTTTCTCTTGATAACAAAGGACTTGATTGACCGATGTTTGCATCTTTTAGCCATGTAATTGGATTAATGATCTGCATTATTAATAATTTCTATTCTCAGTGACATAGTGATTACATTCAAATGCAACTTGCAGAGAAATATCATAACCCTACCATATTGTAGCGAAGTTGCTGAGGTGTGGGAATTGGGACATGATCAACTTGTTGAGTTGTCGACCATCCAGGCTCGTGAGCCTCTCGAATCGGGATGGTAGATGGCATATTAGTAACATAGCCACCACGTCTAGCTGCCTGACGCTGTCTCGGCATGATACTAACCAAAATAAACCGTAATATATTACAAGTCAATTTAATAAAACTAGTAAATACTTATCAAGAAGCATAAGACAAAATCAAATTTGGCCAACATTACATACCATAATGCTTCAACATAATTAGAATTACATAGCATCATCATGCTTCAACATAAGTACAACATTATGCTTGAACAGCAATAAATGTTTTCTTTACAAGAGTGCCTTCGTTATGATCGTTGCGAGCGTAAGGAGCATCTTCATTGGCCAACAGGATGCTTGTGTCATCCTCCACACTGAACGGAGACACCTCGTCACACCTATTATAATCATCTTCATCGATGACGTCCTCGACACCCACGATTTTTCTTTTCCCGTGAGAACTATGTGCCGTTTTGGATAAAGTTCGGAGTTGTTTGTTTGCAGAGTCCCCGTCTTGGGTTTGGTAGACATGTCCTTCACATAAAACACTTGATACACATCCTTGGCGAGCACGAATGGTTCGTCTACATACCCAATTTTGTTGAGATCCACAGTTGTCATGCCGTAGCGGTCTATAGTAACACCTCCACTTGTAAGTTTCACCCATTTGCACCGAAAAAGTGGTATTTTCAAAGGTCCATAATCTAGTTCCCAGATCTCCTCTACCTGGCCATAATATGAGTCCCTGTTCCCTTTGTTGTCATAGGCATCTATACAGACACCACTATTTTGGTTGGTGCTTTTGTCGTCTTGGGCTCTCGTGTAAAATGTATACCCATTTATGTCAAAGCCTTGGAACGTCAAGAATGAGGATGATGGTCCCCTTGCCAAATACGCCAGCTGTGTATGTATTGTCTCGTTACCCATGAGCTTTTGTCGCAACCAACCAGCGAAAGTTTCTATGTGATGGCGTGTAATCTACTTCTCAGACTTTCTTGGATTTTGGTAGCATATTATAGTCTTGTGCTCCTCGATGTAAGGAGCCACCATGGTTGACGACTGCAATACAGTGTAATGGGCTTTCATGAATAAATCGTAGTCGCTACACCTTGTTTGTTTCCTTCCTAACGTGCCCTTTCCAAGTAGTCTCCCCTCATGGCGTGACTCAGGTAGCCCAATCGGTTTCAGTTCGGGGATATAGTCAACACAGAACTCAATGACCTCCTCTGTTCTGTATCCCTTGGCGATGCATCCTTCTGGAAGAGAACGGTTACGAACATATTTCTTTAGAATAGCCATGAGCCTCTCAAAAGGATACATATTGTGTAGGAATACAGGACCAAGAATACCAATCTCTTTGACAACATGGACCAGGAGATACGTCATAATATTAAAGAAAGACGGAGGAAATATCATCTCAAGGCTAACAAGGCTTTGGGCCACATCATCCTGCAGCTTTGCTAGATTAGTGGGATCGATTGCCTTCTGGTCGATTGCATTGAGAAAGGCGCATAGCTTCACAATAGTTGTTCGGACATTAACGGGTAGAATTCCCCTCAGCGCCACCGGAATCAATTGTGTGAGCAGCACATGGCAGTCATGGGACTTGAGGTGTACGAATTTCTTCTCTTTCATATTTATCAGACTCTTTACATTCGATGAGTAGCCGGACGGGACCTTAATACTGTTCAAGCAATCAAACATGCTGGTCTTCTCCTCCTTGCTTAGAGTGTAGCTAGCAGGACGCAAGTCCAACGCCCTTTCTCTCTTTTCTCAGGATGCAGGGGATCTCGTTGTTTCATACGTTTCAGGTCCTGTCGTGCTTCAAGCGTATCTTTTGACTTTCCGTAAGTACCAAGGAACCCTAGCACGTTTACGCAAAGATTTTTCGTCAGGTACATCACATCAATTGCGTGGCGTACATCTAAGACCTCCCAATATGGTAGGTCCCAGAATATTGACTTTTTCTTCCACATGGGCGCCTTTCCATTTTCACTTGCCGCTGGCTGGCTGCCAGGTCCCTTCCCAAAGACCACCTTCACATGTTTTACCATAGCAAATACATATTTTCCATCCCGATGCCTTGATTTGCTACGACCTTCCGCCTCAAAATGCTTTCCTTTCTTTCTTAGCGGATGTTTCTCAGAAAGAAATCGACGATGGCCCATATACACACACTTTCTACAATGTTTCAGATAAATGCAGTCAGTGTGTTCTAGGCAATGTGTGCATGCTTTGTATCCCTTGTTTGACTGTCCCGACAGGTTACTAAGTGCAGGCCAATCATTGATGGTCACAAACAGTAATGCTCGTAGGTTAAATTCCTCTTGCTTGTGCTCATCCCACGCCTTTACACCATCTTTGCCCCACAACAACAAAAGTTCCTCAATCAGTGGCCTTAGATACACATCAATGTCGTTGCCAGGCTGCTTTGGCCCTTGGATTAGCACGGGCATCATAATGAACTTCCGCTTCATGCACATCCACGGAGGAAGGTTGTACATACAAAGAGTCACGGGCCAAGTGCTGTGGCTACTGCTCATATCACCGAAAGGATTCATGCCATCCGTACTCAAACCAAATCTTATGTTCCTTGCATCTTCTGCGAAGTCTGGGAACGCTCTGTCGATTTTTCTCCATTGCGACCATCAGCGGGGTGTCTCAACATATTGTCTTCCCTCCGATCCTCTTTGTGCCACCGCAATTTAGCATGCTCTTTGTTTCTGAACAAGCGCTTCAGACGTTGTATTATAGGGAAATACCACATCACCTTGGCAGGGACTCTTTTCTTGGGGGCCTCTCCCTCAACATCACCAGGGTCGTCTCACCTGATTTTATACCACGAGCAATTGCAAACCGGACAGGCGTCCAAAGATTCGTACGACTTGCCCCGATAAAGGATACAATCATTGGGACATGCGTGTATCTTTTGTACTTCCAGTCCTAGAGGGCAAACGATTTTTCTTGCTTCGTATGTTGTTTCGGGCAATGTGTTGCCCTCTGGAAGCATCTTCTTTATCATTTTCAATATCTCTCCAAAATCTTTGTCAGACAAGCCATTAGTTGCCTTCCATTGCAACAGTTCCAGTGTGGTACCCAATTTTTTCTGGTCCTCTTTGCAATCTGGGTACAACAATGTTTTGTGGTCCTCCAACAAACGGTTCATCTTCTCCCGCTCTTTCGCACTTTCGCAGTCTTTCTCTTCATCACGGATCATACCACCTAAGGCGTCATCATCCTCATCTTCTGCAACTGCTTCACCCTCGCCCATTGCTGTATCATCTGCAAAGGCACCGTATTGTGCAAAGTCCGAGATGTTGTCGTCACCTTCTTCAAAGAATATCCCCGCTTCGCCGTGTTTGGTCCAACAGATATAGTTAGGCATGAAACCACTCATAAGCAAGTGTGTGTGGACCACCTTCTTCGAGATGTGATAATCCTTCTTATTCTCACAGACCTTGCATGGACAGCATATAAAACCCGAGGTCGAGTTAGCCTCTGCCACGTCGAGGAATTGATGAACGCCATTAATGAAGTCAGATGAGCGTCTATCCGCGTTGTACATCCATTGCCGATTCATCCATTCACAAAATACAATGAAAAATTCATCCCCAATTTCTAAAGTTCGTAATAAACCTAAATAAGAATATCATATATAATCTCTAAAAATCTTAATAACCGTAAACAACAACATCATTTGATGCCACCAAAAAGATGTATTTCTAAAGTTCGTAGTAAGCCTTAACAAGAATATCTTTTATAATCTCTAAAAATTTCGACAGCACCTCTCCTGCATCGGGAGGTTTCCAAAACCTGCGACAAACCAAGGGCACGATGGCCGACAACCACATTCTAAATTAATCAACGTCTTACTTTTGCTCATCTCAAAAAAAATTTGAAGGAGTGATTTGCCTCAGATATGTTGTCTTTCATTTGACCTTGAACTTGGAGCATAAGAAACATTACAGGTGGTAAAAAAATTGGTTCATGGTAGGCATGGAACCGTGGGACACACCCAGCCCAACCATCACAATGCAACCGATTCGTTGCTTGGGCATGGATGTATCCCACGGTTTGATGACAACCATGAGAAGCATAACTATACAATACAAGCTCAAGCTCAAGGTCATCATATGTTACCCAGCTAGAAAACTAGGTAAAATTTGATATCATCATAGGCATGCCAAGAGTTGGATTGTTTTAGTTCAAGATATTGACAACCATGAGAAGTAAAATTGAATTTAAAATCTAACTAAATAAGAATATCATTTATAATCTCAAAAATCCAAATAACCCTAAATATCAACGTCATTTGAAGCCTCTAAAAAGATGTAATTCTAAATTTCGTATTAAGCCTAAATATGAATTTCATTTATAATCTCTAAAAATCCTAATAACCCTAAATATGAATATCATTTATAATATCTAAAATCATAATAAGCATAAATATGAAAATCATTTAAAGTTTCTACAAATAATCCAAAAATCTAAACAATGTCTAAAAATTTGTGCATCATCTCTACACATGCAACAACTAACTATATATTGATTCTCTATTACAAATTCATAATAAAAATGAAGATTCAATCTAAAATCTCTTATTTCAATCCATTCCACAAACACAAATTACTCAAAACATAGAGCATGAAATAGACCATACTAAACGTCAAAAGAGAGAGGATGAAGTTGCTAACCTTCTAGCGGACTTGGTTTTCAAAATCTCCAAAAGTTATGGAAAAATCGGGCATGAGCTCCCCCAACCCGAGCTCAATGGAGGATGAAGAAATGAGCCATGGCTCGGGCTGGGGGAGGAAGAAGAGGCCTTACACGCAGAGCCCCTTTGGTACCGGTTGGTGGCACCATCCGGTACCAAAGGGGGTCACATTGGTACCGGTTGGTGTCACCAACCGGTACCAAAGGCCCCGAGGCTCATTGGTACCGGGTGGTGACACCAACCGGTACCAATGTGGCCATATAGGTACCGGGTGGTGCCACCACCCGGTACCAATGAGCTCGCAGAATTATTGGCCGTTGGACCCGGTACCAATGCTTCCATTGGTACCGGGTCCTTTCTATCCGTGACCGATTACGGTGGATGGATGGCGGGTTCTCTGGTAGTGCCCACACCAGCAGTGGTGGTAAGGCCCGGTCTCAGTGCACAGTTTCATGGCACAGTTACCAAGTCTGAGAGCCTGATGGGTTTCATGGGATGAAACTACACTCACATATGATGAAACCCTCTCACAGCTCCTCTCTGCTCATAATGGCCTTGCCAGCAAAATTGCTGATGTGATATATTATTTAATATTGATGAAGCTCCTGATGAAACCCCCACTGAGACTGGCCTAAGGGGAGTCTAGTGGGACCCTACCAAGGGAGCACATGCACCTACGTAAAAAAATTTTTTGCACCTACAGCTTCCAAAGATGATATTATAACATGCCTAAAATTATTTTCGGTTTTAATGTAGCTTAGTTAATTTTTAATTACCGTAAAACTGCCCATTCCGTTTCAAGTCTTTGATGCAACATGGGTTGTAAGTGAAATACATTTACCGATGACAAAGAGGGAGAGTGTGGTGACTTCATCTTAGAGGGAGAGAGAGCGCGTGCGCTGAATGGTAAGCTGTGTTGTTCACTATATTTTTTTGGGGCGCCCTAATCATTCCAATTTTTACTAATCGTGTTTGTGTTTTCAAGTTGTACTATGTACCTACTGTGCTTAAAGTGTTTTTATGGCTTTTACGGCTACACAGCATCTGGCTCATTCATGAGCCATCAGATGATCACACTACCCCTGCTCTGTAATTTTCGTCATTTATATGAAGCTAGACCAAATAATGCTTAGCCACCAATTTAATTCGCTTCAATTGACACGAGAAAGTGCCTTAATTAGGTCAGTATCTTGATGGAGGCATGTTTAGCGATGGCCACCTGTGTGCCAGATCGATTCAGTTCGGTGTGGAGATGAACTGCTAATGAGCGCCTTTACCTAATTCTGTTGGCGTTGGATCAGCCACTAGATGCAAATAATGAAAAGCTACGAGGCGAGATCGAGGACTTTTGAGATTACCAAAAGGGCAGGCGTCATTGGAATGGGCGCATCAGATCAAGAGCTAGTACTCTCTCTGGTTTTTTTACATGTCATATTAGTTTTGTCCTAAGTCAAAGTTATCTAACTTTGACCAAGTTTATATAAAAATATAACAACATCTACAATATCAAATTTATTTCGTTGAATCCACCATATAATATATTTTGAAAGTAGATATGATTGATATTATAAATGTTGTTATATTTTTTTTATAAATTTGATCAAAGTTGTATATCTTTAATTTAAGATCAACCTAATACGACATATATTAAAAAACGGAGAGAGTACTGACGAAGTTAACCTTTATTTGCACGTTTTTTTGGGTTTGCACGGTTGCATGCATCGCAGATAATGGTTGGTCAGGCGTGCTTAGAGCTTACAGTCTGTATGCATGACCTTTGTGTGTGAAGAAGTGGAAGAATGAATCGGAGTTTACGAACTATCTCAAATGAAAACTGGGAAATTTCCCATTGCTTTTGTCATCATTTTTGCTTCCTCCTGTTTACAACAGATGTGAAGAAACCGAGCAAGAAGGCAGCATGGCAATCATTTAAAGAAACCAAATTGAACGGCAGCAGCAGTCCAGTCCAGCTCAGCTTCAAATCAAATTAGAGGGCACCTGGGCCCCCGGCTTGTTTCCATCTCGGCCCAGCAACCAAGTCTTACAAAAGACCCAGTTTAATGCGGCGCGCTGCTCTAGCTAGGCCCAGGAGGGGTGTCGACGACGGCGGGCCTGGTCGGAGGAGAACAGGCCTATCCATCCCGTCAGGCTTGAGAAGAGCAGAGCACCTGAGCTGAGTTGTCGCTAATTTTTTCTAGAAAAAAGAATTTTATTTCGGTCTAGTATTGCATCCAGCCAATTTGTATTATAGTTTATGCTTCTAACATTAAGAAAAAAACTTTGAAAAAGCAAGACAAAGTGAATAAGTAGTTAAGCACTAAACCTCCCAAAGTACGGTCACCCGTGTTTGGAGAAGATCTCCATAACCATTGTCTCGAGCATTCGGCAAATCCACTGCAAATGAGGTCTCTTGCTCTTCTGTAGAGTGCTTCAAAACCGTGCCTAGCGTGTCGTCCTGAAGATTACGTGCAGATAAGAGTATAATATTTTCTGTTAAAAACGACATCATTTCTACAAATCCAAATAGACAAAAAAAAGCACTTGCTCCCACACAAATTTGAGATCGCATATACCGGTCTGTTTGATTGAGCCACATCCTGGATAATCAATTATATCTTTAGGAGATTGTAAACTAAAAGTCACTGTAGAAATTCTCCAAACAAATTTCGCAACATGACAGTCAAAGAATAGACGGTGAAGTTTCCACTAATTGACCAGCTCGATGAAATCCGTGAAATCCCATCGTAATACGGGTCATCGCTTTTGTCTCTAGATGATAATCACGAATAGGAACACGTGGCTGTGCCGTAGTCTGTGATGGTGCAGTGGTGTGGCTAGATGCTAGGTAAGTCACGCTCATGGCAGGGCAAAGTTAGAGCCCAAAGAGCGAACGGGGTACATATGCACCCATGGCTATATAAAATAAGTGATAAAATGTACATTTACCATTGTGCCACCCCCAAGAAGGTGATCTGTAACATCCAAAAATTAGTGGTAATTTTTAATATAACTAATGCCTCTATGTCAAACTTTGACAATTCTGAGTTTTTTAAAAGAGTAAATTACACCCACCATACAACAACTCGGCGGGTGGGTGCAGATTAGTCTAACAACTTATAAAATGCTCTATTTCGCGCAACAACTTGGCAAATAGGTACAAATAGGTCCAACAACCTGTAAAATATTCAACTAATTACAACAAGTTGATAAAACGGTGCATCAATAGAACAAACATTGCAACGAAGATGTATTTGGTCACGTCAATTTAAAAGGGTGGTAGAAACTAGAAATTATTTTGGTCATGGTATCAAGAAACAGAATCCTAAAATACCGCAATACAAGTCTATACCCTCCGCATCCCATCCGTGTGTAGCCAAATGTATCGTCGTCAAAATGTGTTTGACTGTACACGCACCAATTTGTCATCTTATACTAAATTGAACATTTTCAAGTTGGTGTACCAATCTGCACCCACCTACCAAGTTGTTGCACTACATTGGTCATTTTACAAGTTATTGGACCAATTTGCACCCACCTGCCAAGTTGTTGTATGGTGGTGCAATTTACTCTTTAAATAAACAGTTTAATTGGATCACCTTGACCTTAATATTATTTTTTCCAAAATTCAATATGTATATAAAACATGTATGTTTGATTTATTTTGGTGTTTTGGAATTTTGTGAGTTTGAGTGTTTCCTTGATATTTGTTTCACTGAAAAACAAGTTTAGAAATGCATAGCATCTTTGTTGAGTTCCTTAGGAAAAATCGGCACGAGCATGGGTTCCCAAAATTTGACCACTAACCAGATGGTGCCTCTTGTTTTATTTTCAACTGAATTTTGTTGGGCATCTAAAACTAAAACCTTAATTGAGCCTCAAAAACAAGATTTTAATCAGCCAAAATAGGGGGAAAAAAGATGTAGAGAGAGCAGCCAAACTAGCTGGCGATTACACCCCACTTTGAACTTCTAGCCATACGTATCAAACTAGTACGAGAATGCTTAAGAATGCATAGCAACCTTTTTTCCCCGTGAAACAGGAAGGGCTCAGCCCCGATTCAGCACTTGTCATATACTGTAGTGGTGATCTCCTAATTCCTCAGTAGTGTGTCAATGCCATTATCCCAGTAGCTAGCTGTACCACAACAAAATGGACCTGCAAAGGCTAACTGCTGTGCACGACAACTGCTTTAACAAAACCGCGTTCTGCGTACTCATATTTTGTTTTTTTGTTATAAAAAGATATTTTACAGCTCTGCCAACCTTTTACTCGGGGGCTGTGCGCCTAAACCACTCGGCGTGTTTCCATAGCTCTGCCAGCCCTTGTACTTGGGGGTGCTTAAATAGCTCAGTCAGCCCTTGTACTCGGGGGATGGGCACCTAAACCACTCGGCGTTCTTCCATAGATCTGCCAGCCCTTGTAGTCGGGGGCTGGGCGCCTGAACCACTCGGGTGCGCTACTATAGCTTTGCTGGCCCCCATCCTCGGGGGCTGCGTGCTCAAACTTTTTGCGTATGCTTCTGTGGTTTGAACTTGTTGTGACTTTGGGTCATAACTCTACTTTTGACCCTTTAATTGATTACTTCAATCATTACAAAGCTCGGGGGCTACTCCCCCGGAGTGCGTCCAAGGACGACTCCGTGTCATTCTGTTACCGACGCATATTTCTGACAAGCAATCTTCTTTGACCCTTGCAGTGATTATTCTAATCATTCCAAGGCTCGGGGGCTACTACCCTGGAGTGCGTCTAGTTCGACTCGCGTATTGTTCTGCTACTGGCGCACATCCTGGATACGAGACTTTTCTGAGCCTCGAATAGATTGTTTCAACCTATTTGACGCTTGGGGGGCTGCACATAGTGGGGTGGCTACACCACGTTTTTTCTTTTGTAAATCAAAAGAGTACTGCAACGCTTCGAATCCATCCGTTGAAGAAAAAGCACTTGGGCGAGGCAGGCGTAACCAGTCGGCTTCTTTGGCAGACTGGATCTTCAACCCTGCACTACTCGGGAGCTTGACGGAGGTACACCCCTGGGTATACCTATGGCCCAGGGAGTCGGCCGACTTCTAGAAAGCCCGGCCCGACAAGACTCGCGTGAGGAACACGGTGCAAGATGGCGTGGGACTTTCGGACGTGTTATTCTACTCGGATTCTGGCCGGATATCTCGGGATATGCGTGTAATCGACTCGGCTTCGATTCCTTGTACGGCAGGCTAGTTAGAGATAGATCCTAAAACCGACTTGTAACCCATTACTGAGGGACGACCCCCAGGGTACACCATTCATCCCGTCTACAAGCCCTAGCTTTGTAACCCTCGCAAGAGCTCTCTGTTCTTGCGAACCCATCAATACAATCCACCAACCAGAGCATAGGATGTAGGGTATTACGCTATACAACGGCCCGAACCTGTATAAATCCCTGTGTCCTATTGTTACCGCTGAAATCAGAGCATAGGATGTAGGGTATTACGCTATACAACGGCCCGAACCTGTATAAATCCCTGTGTCCTATTGTTACCGCTGAAATCACAATTCTGTAATCCCCCCTCCAAATGAATCTACCACCGTGGAGATCCCCTGATGGACTTGCCGGACCCCAAATCCGACACCGGCCAACCTTCCACCACCGCCGGAACCCCCCCCCCTCCTCCAACTTCCTCATTTCTAGGGCCGCCGGGCAGTGCCCCCCTCAACCCCGGGTAACCCTAAACCCTAGCCGCCACCTCCGCTGCCCTCCGCCGGCCTCGACTGCCCCCTGTGGTGGGCGGCGACCTCGCCGCCGAGCCGCTCCCACCTTGCTCCCGCCTCGCCGCCCAGCTGCCGCCCCTCCACCCCGCTTCCAGCATGGCGGGCGCGTGTGCACGAGCGCCGACGCTGAGCGAGCGAGAAAGAAGGTGAGGAAGATGACTGGATCCAACGGCCAGAATAGGGGTATTTGATTTTTTGCCATCCTTACGGAGGGCACTAAATCCCGTGTCACTGACCAGCAGGTCCAGTTGAGTCACTGACAAGGCATCGGCCTGTCATTCACTCCATAATAGTGGCAAAAAAGTTAAATTTACTCTAAAATGTCGGGTGGGTGGACCTTCTCCATACGGTAGGCCTTGCACACAGAATCAATAATGCAAGTTTGCTTTTCTTTTTCCGCAGAGAAAAGTTTGCTTTTTCTTTTTGTGCGACTCTCTACAATTTGATGTTATTTTTCCCCTGGAGAGAGATCCATTTTGCAAAACTCTCAACTATATGTTGCGTCTGCTTTCAATTGTCAACTGCTAAACCTTCACTTTCAACCGACAATTACTAAAACCGTTCGGTTTCAACCTTAGCTCAAATTTATTTATGGTGGTTTTCAGTGACATAGTGTTGACGTGGCCATGTGGTAACTGGCTAAATAGCATTTAACTCTATTAAATTTCGTAATTTGCTAAAACTTTTAAAAATCATGGCTTTTAATGAGTATCTGTAACCTAAACAAATTTTTACAAGTACAATAAAGTATAGACAACAACAGACTGTCACAGTGTCCAAAACCATACTAACCTCTTTTAATTTTCACACCAAATTGATTTAGAGTCTACATAAATCATTTATGTGCAACTAGAGTTTTTTAAAGAAAAAAATAAAGTCGTTTATCAACTACCAAATTCAGAAACTATGCTCGAATTCGGAAAACTAGTATATCACTGTAAATAACGCTGTAAATATCAATTGCATATATGAGTATTAAAAATAAATTTGCTTTGGGGAGGACTAAAGTTTAACTAGTACATAAGATATTTTTATTTAGCTCTGAAAAGAAAAACATAGGAAATTTTTACTTTATTGAAATACATAAATACATTTAGGCTATAGATATGCTTCGGGGAGGACTAATGTTTAACTAGTACATAAGATACTTTTATTTAGCTTTGCAAAGAAAAACATAGGAAATTTTTACTTTATTTGAAATATATAAATACATTTAGGCTATAGATATTCTATTTTGTGAGTAGTAAAACATTCTAAGTATTAATATATTCTACTAGTTTTGCAAATACAATAACAAATTTTAGTGTTGTCCACAGTGCCACATTACACAAAACCACTCTAAACTTGAGCCAAGTTTGAAAAGTGAATGGTTTTAATAGCTATTGATTGAAATATAATTGTTTCGTAGGTAAGGATTGAAAGTTGGAATTGACGCGGTTGAGGTGTTGTAAAGGGAAACTAGGTTTGTGCCCGTACGTTGCTACGGGAGCAAAATAAATTGTGAACACGATAAAATTTGCCATAAAAACACGTGTATTGACATCACCAAACAACAGTGACAGGACAGATCCATTAATATTTATATTATTGAAGCGATTACAAAATAATATGGATGGGTTGATACATGATTCAAACAAATTATCACTATTTCAAATAATTCAACAAAAAAAGACGTAACAACAGGATTAAAGAAAGTCCCACCAACTCTTTTTTTTATATCATAGTCAGACAGGATGGTCAACGTGCCAACGGACGCAACAACTGCGATCACATCCACATCGGCTCCATGATCTCAATAATATCGTTCACGGTCACATGGTTTAATCAATGCATTGCTCACTACAGACATTTCCATCCTACGTGCCGTAGCTTTCTGTCTTCTACATTCCTTTGGATCAACTTCTGGCAGATCACGTAGACACATGGTAAATTATGGACAAAATAATATAAACATGTATGCACTGTGTGTAAAAGTAAAATTAAATAGAGTAACATAATAAAGGTCCACGTATATTAAGAGGTTCATTACTTCTGGCATTGAACGAAAAGAAAGGCAAATTGCCTGCACTATAAATCTAACAAAATTTCAATATAGTTTTTCAAAATAATTTTTAATTTAAGATCTAAGTTTACTATCATTCCAGATCAAAGCAAAATGTGCCACTTTTAATTAATAGTATTTGTTCACTAAGTTTTAAGATTTTTGGAAACAATCTCGAGTGTTAACAGCTCACGGGATAATTTAAATGGGAACATATCAGGTGCAAACCAACCCTTCCGTGCAAACTATGGAAACTTCAATCTGGACCACATGATATTGATCCAAGGGTGCACTCATGGGAGGTGGGAGGGGTGATTTGCAAAACTCAGGGAAGGTGGGAGGGGTGATTTGCAAAGTCGTATTGCAAATCACCCCTCCCACCTCCCCTGAGTGCACCCTTGGATCAATATCATGTGGTCCAGATTGAAGTTTCCATAGTTTGCACGGAAGGGTTGGTTTGCACCTGATATGTTCCCAATTTAAATATAGTTTTCTAGAATAGTTTTAAAATCTAAATTTACTATCATGCCAGATCAAAGAAAAATGGGTCACCATTGGTTTATAGTATTTTTTACAAAGTTATAAGATTTTTGAAACAATCTTGAGTATAAATAGCTCACGTGACAATTTAAATATAGTTTTTAAAATAATTTTTAATTTAAAATCTAAATTTACTATCATGCCAAATGCAAACAAAAATGGGTCACTTTAGATTTATAGTATTTGTTTACAAAATTTTAAGATTTTTGGAAATCATCTCGAGTGCAAACAGCTCACGTGACAATTTAAATATAGTTTTACAAAATAATTCTGAAGTATAAATTTACTATAATGTCAGATCAAAGAAAAATGGGCCACTGTTGATTTATATTAGTTGTTTACAAAGTTTTAAGATTTTTTGAAACCATCTCGAGCATAAACAACTCAGTGACAATTTAAATATATTTTTTTGAACAATTTTTAATTTAAAGTCTAAATTTACTCCGATGCCAGATCAAAGAAAAATTGGTCACTTTTGAGTTATAGTATTTGTTCATAAAGTTTTTATGATTTTTGGAAATAATCTGAGTGTAAACAGCTTAGGTGACCATTTAATTATAGTTTTTAGAATAATTATTAGTTAAAAATATAAATTTACTATCATAACAGATCAAAGCAAACTGGTCATTATTGATTTGTAGCATCTACTAAAAAATTTTGATTTTAAATTTTGTTTGTATTTTATTTTGTTTTGATTGGATTGTTCGGAGGTAGTGTGATTCGAACCGTGCGAGATGGATGGGCCACGGGGAGGCACGATGGATGGGCCACGGGGTGTCGCGGATGCGGAGGCTTCACGGAAAAATAAAGTTCACACTTCATTTTTTTAGCTGTAGAGATTTTACTTTATATTGTTTACTAGGCTCGTGTCCGTTCATTACTACGGGCATATAAAAATATCGCGAACATGCTTAAATTAACAACAAAAATATGTTTACTGAGATCACCAAACAAAAATAATGGAACTGCACTCACACTCATGAATAATTATATAATTTAGGCAAATAAAAATAAAATGAATGGTTTGGAGATATGATTCAACCAAAACACAAGAACAGCCCGCATCCCTGAGGTGGGAGCACAAACATGAGAGAAGGAACCGAAGGAATTTCATGGAGAAACTCAATGGATGTAGGGAGGCTAGACACGGGAAGGTTGGCAGCGTTGCCTCTCCTTCGTCCCTCTACATCGCCTCTGCCACCTGAACACAACAGCTCTGGGGAGCAGCCGCAGTCGCCTCCTTTGGACCATTGACGCCGAGCAGGTGGCCACCACCACTGCAGCTACAATCCCATTGCCTCATCCGCCGCCTCCTTCACGAGCTATGGCCGATAGAAAATTGCTTAGGGTTTTGGGATTTGGGATACTCAGGAAAATTCTTAGGGTTAGGAGCAGATTTATCCGCGGCTAGGGGATGGAGAGTAGGATGTGCAGCGTGATTTTCGGCAGTGGTTACATGCATGATCTGCACTAGCGTGTGGTGGGAGCGAGGCATGGGATCATCCCATGATCAAACGGACGATCAAGATGTGCCGGAGGTCTAACCATGCCGAAGGATGGGACGGAGTTTTGACCGAGCGGATGGGATACTTTTGATTTATATTATTTGTTATAAAGTTTTAAGAATTTTGAAAACCATCTTGAGTGTAAACATCTCACATGAAAATTTTAAATATAGTTTTTAGAATAATTTTTAATTATGAATCTAGATTTACAATCATGAAAAATCAAAGCAAAATGGGTCACTTTTGATTTACAATATTTATTTACAAAGTTTTAAGATTTTTGAAAACCACCTAGAGTGTAAACATCTCATGTGATATTTTAAATATAGTTTTTTAGAATAAGTTTTAATTAAAAATATAAAATTACTATCATTCCAAATCAAAGCAAAATGGGTCACTTTTGATTTATAGTATTTGTTTGCAGAGTTCTAGAGTGTAAATAGATTTAAATATAGTTTCTCAATAAAATTTTAATTAAAAATCTAGATTTACTATCATGCCAGATCAAAGAAAAATGGGTCACTTTTGATTTATAGTATTTATTGAAAAGTTTTAAGATTTTTGAAAACCATCTCTAGTGTAAATAGCTCACCTGATAATTGAAATATAGTTTTTCAATATAAATTTAAATTTAAAAATTTAAATTTACTATCATGCCAGATCAAAGCAAAATGTGACACTTTTGATTTGTAGTATTTATTTACAAAGTTTTAAGATTTTTGAGAGCCATCTCGAGTTTAAACAGCTCATCTGACAATTTAAATATAGTTTTCAAAATATTTTTTAATAAAATATAAATTTACTATCATGCCACATTGAAGCAAAAGGGGTCACCTTTTATTTATAGTATTTGTTTACAAAGTTTGAAGATTTTTGAAAACCATCTTGAGTGTAAACACCTCATGTGACAATTTAAATATTGTTTTTAGAATAATTTTAAATTTAAAGTCTAAATTTACTATTGTTGACACCAGCGGTGGCAAATAGAAAGTCCGCAAGCGCACGGCTGTTGTAGTAGCTTTCACCCGTGAGTAAACCAGGTATCGAATCCACGGGGAACGTAAAGGTTATCTAATCACTAAGAATGTCCGGATCGATCGAGTGTATATAAAGGCTGGGTAGAGAGGATAACTTAGCACTAAGGCTGATTATATCAAAGGGAATTCTCCTATGCTTGCTTTGGGCACCGGGGTATCCTAGACCTCTAGAAATTGCCGGCAAACAGCTCTACGCCGTACCCGAACGTGGAGGATTACAAAGGACGGACAGGGCTGTCACCACCTGCCGCCTACCTCTTCTAATCCGTGGGGCTACGAGGCAAACGAGGGCAGATATACACCTAAGCACCACGCCTAAGATAATATCAGCTATCCTAACCTTGATCAGAGATTATAATACTTTACGAATAAAGCAACGAACCCACAAGCACAATAGAGAACTCAGCTTTCTATAACTCAGACTTAAGTACTACTTGAATCCTGGATACTTACTAAGTAGCTTGCATCCATCGAGGTACAGGTGCAGGGTCGCCAACACGCCAGAACTCCTGCAGACTCTCCCTCACTCTCTCCCTATTTCTACTCTAGATATGAGGAGGGCTTCGCCTTGGATCTTCACTTCATCTCGATGATGATTAGCCCTGCCCCGAGTCTAGGTATTTATAGCTTAGAGAGGCGGTTTAGAGTCGGTNAGAGTCGGTGTGCGACGGTTGAGACGGTCCGGAGGTGGGCCCAGGTCGGCTGACCTAGGGGGGTCGGCCGACCGTGGGATTCACCGACTTCGGTGATCCACAGCACGGATGGCTTCCTCGAGGCGGTTGACAGTTGCGGGTGAAGGCGGTGGCAGTTTCGTAGCTCGGCCAGATCGGCCGACCTGGCTAGGTCGGCCGACCCGGGGTTGTGGCCCCTCGGCCCCACTCTGCCAGGGTCAATCTCCTGTGGGCCCCATGGTCGGTTCCCGATGGGTAATTGCGAAGATATGTAAGTTAAATCGGGGATATGGGCCCATGAATCTATGTGATTGCCACGTGGCCCAATCCCATCTCTTCACTTCCACCGACTTGATCTCAACGTCTCTGATCACTTCCGAGTGTGCTTCTATTGATGAGCTAAGGATGGACCTCACTGGGCCAGGTCCCAGGTCGGCAGACCAGGAGAGGTCGGGCGACCTGGCCCTGGGCCCACTTTGGTCCTTCTTTTGCCACTTTATTCCTGTAAGCACATATGCACCAAAACTCGTGGAATTCATTAGTAAATAACCATATATCTATTTGTTTTATTATTTTTTTATATCTTTGTTGGCAATTATCATTAAGAACCGGCAACAACTATCATGCCAGATCAAAAGCAAAAATGGGTCACTTTTGATTTATAGCATGTACTAAAAAATTTCAAGATTGTTAGAATTTTGTATGTATGTTATTTTGTTTTGATTGGATTGTTTGAGGGTTGTGTGGTTCGAACACAAGGAAGAGACGGGGGCAAGGGACAGGCAGCGCAGGGGGTTGGGGGCTGATGGGAGGAAAGGACGACAGTAGAAAGACTATAGAAAAAATGTCCGCCACACTTCGTTCTTTTTAGTAGTAGAGATATAAACTAATGTGCTTTCATTTATGCCGCAATTATCCTATCATACTAATATTAATTGAATATTCTTTGAAGCTTTGAAATTAATTATCATGAGATTCCCTAAACATCATTTATAATAATAACCATGCATGCCACTCTTTTTTCTTTGAAAGAATAGATTGGTGAAAAGATTCCTTGTGGTGGAACCTGTCCACCCGGGTTCAAGTCTCGGACTTGGCACGAGTGTCGCATTTTCCTGGACTTATTCCAGGATTTAACCGGCTCTATTCTTTCAGTGGTAGGCGACGTACCCGTCGATAGCGACGTGTCTGTGGTGACTTCATCGATCAATCTCATGATCGGAGCTGCCGGCCCAGTCTCTCGGAGGTGCTCATAGGGGTAGAGTTTGCGTGCGTGTATTCGTAGGGGTTAGTGTGCGTGCATGTGCTAGCGTTTGCGTCTGTACTGGTCTTTCGCAAAAAAAAGAAAAGATTAAAGTTAAAAAAATAGAATATTTTATGATGAGTGACTACATTGGAGTGGCTCTTTGACTAAAAGAATTTTACTGGACAGGATTCCTTGCTCTTTGATCTGAACCTCATCCTAACTTCATTTTCCATCTTGCTCATGTATATGTACGACTGAGGCCGTATATCCTGTCACCCTTAATTTCCATGTTGTTTTCAATCCAACGATTTTCACTTGATGGGATACTAAATTGTTCCTGCATTCTAACTTGTTCCTAAGTTTAAACATTTGAATACCTACTTTTAGCAATTATTCCTATTGTTTCATGCATCATAAACAAAGCAAAATAAGAGATGCATGCATGATTAAGACCTAGATAATAAATATAGGTGGTAACGTGCATAAAATCTCTACCTCGGTGGCAAAATACATATATTTAAGGATACATATGACTGTATATGCACACATTTGACATGTTCATGTATCCGTTTGTATATTTTTGTTACTTATTAAATCAAAGTGATACAGACATCCAAATTTTTATATGGTGAATATAATCTACTCTTTTTAAAAATGTGCACGGTTTGGTGAACTAGTGCAATAATAATGTAAACAACAACGGGTCAAAATGTAGATTCAAATTTTTTAGCTTGTAAAGTACTTGAGTAGGTCTATGCACTATTAAAACAAATGGATCCAGAGAAAAACAAAATTAGCCATTTAGAAACAGTAAAACATAGCAATGAAAGCCTACAGTTGCACTCGATAATTTGCATCCACTACCAGAAACGGGGATATTCCTGTCGGCTCCCAATATTACTGTCGGTTTTTCAATAACCGTCAGGAATTATGGATCTTTCCCGTCGGCATGCAAAAAACCGACAGGAACCGGCATCATATTCCTGTCGGTTTGTGTATGGCCGACAGGAACCAAACAAACCGTCAGGAAACGTCCATGAACTCCTGACGGTCTTCTCAAACCGACAGGAAACCGAACTCCCGTCGGCCCGAGGCCGACAGTTTTCCTTGATTCTCGGCGCCAAAGACTCGCGGGAAGAAGAGACCGGCGCGGCAAAATTTTTAGCCCGCGGGCTTTTGTCCCGCTCTCGGTTCGTTGGCCCACATAAAAAATCCCCCAAAACCCTACCCCGGTAGTCCTCCCCACCGTGCGCCCCCAATCCTTTTCCGCCGCCACCACCGCCGTAACATCTCGCGACGCGAAGACTGCCGGCGTCGCGCCCTCCTTCTGCTCATCCGCCCCTGCCCGCGGGAGGGGCTCCTCCATCCCACGCTCGCGCCATCAGCCCCAGGAGGGGCGCCTCCATCCCGCGCCGTCAGCCCCAGGAGGGGCGCCTCCATCCCGCGCCGCAGGCTCCAGGAGGGGCGCCTCCATCCCGCACCACCGGCTCCAGGAGGGGCGTCTCCATCCCCGCACCGCCGTCCCCAGGTGGGGGTGCTTCCATCCTGCGTCGCCGCTCTTCAGGATCTGCCGCCGCCGTCCTTGGCTCACCCACCTGTGCACATCCAAGCTTGCCTGTCGCCGACACGCAGCAGCCCACCAGTGACAAGAGAAGCAAGGGGAGGAGGCTGTAGAGTGAGAGGACGAGATCCGCTGAAATTTCAAGGTAATCTCTTCTTTCTGTCTCTGGTACATGTCTTTCTTGCTTTTGCCTTCATGGCTTGGCTGGCCTTTAGGTGTTGTGCAACTTAATTAGGAGAGATTTAATGCAGATTCAGTGGCTTTCACCCGATGTGTTGTTACTTGTTACTGAAAAAATTAATTTTTGGATGCCATATCATTTCAACAAACAATTGACCCTGCATGCTAGTTAGTAGCTCACTGTTACAAAGCTCATGGTTGTTGAATTCATAGCTCAATCCAAAGGTTTGGTTTATTGTGATGTGTTGCCACTGATGGACTATCTATTTTCACAAGAGGTGCAAGGGGAGATCCACAAGAGGCTATCTATTTTCACAAGAGGTGCAAGGGGAGATCCACAAGAGGCCTAGGGAAACACATCTTCTTGAACTGCATCTGCACTACACACGAAGTCTGCCTCTTTGTCTCTCAGGTGAAACTTTATGGCAGTTGCATTGTGAAGTAAACAACTACTTGTAGTAGCCCTTGGCCTTATATCTGCAGTATTGTGTCCATTGAATGGCCTGAAAGATTAGTAAAACATTAAACCAATTCAGTGTGGGTTTCAATTTTATTCAATACTCCAATCTACTGTTGGTTGTCATGTATATGTGGTTAACCATCATAAGTTGAGCCACGCTTTTCCTAAACTGAGCATCTGTTCTACAAACATAGGGCATGTTGGTGTGGGATCATCAGGGCCTTGCAAAAATCGGAACCAGGAACTACATATCTCAAAGCAGGTAAAATCATATCCCTACTGCTTGTTGAATATTTATGCATATTGGCTCCTGAATTTTTAAGCATATCATCTGCTGAATGTTTATGCATATTGCCTGCTGAATGTTTTGCATACTACTTGCTGAATGATATAGATGCAGCTTTTGTACTGAGTAGATGCAAATTCCTTTTTTTTTGCTGCCTCCACCAAACTGTGGATATATGATTTGGCAATGATAATATTAAATCACTAACTATGACACCGTGTGAATGGTGACAGTGAAACTAAACTATGACTGAACGTGATTGGATGTATAGTGGTTGGAAGCGAGGTAGACCAACGTGTGACTGGGTTGAGCATACAAAGCAATTCTTGGATTTTGCCTTGTCTAGTCATAGTGTAGTTCAAGATGGTACCATTAAGTGCCCTTGCTCTGTGTGTCGGAATTATTTTCCACACAAAAGGGGCAAGGTAGAGCTGCATCTATGTCAAAATGGGTTTAAGGAGAACTACAAAATTTGGACTGCACATGGTGAGAGGCGTGGCCAGCAGCAACAAGAATTTGAGGGTTTTGGTGAAACTGATCAGATGGGTGCTATGTTGACTGACTTAGCTGCAGCTGCTCCACCAATATTGGATGAGGAGCCAACAGCTGCTGCTAAAGCCTTTTATAGGATGATTGCTAGTGTAGAAGAGTTAGTTCATGACCAAACCACACACACTACTTTGTCAGCCACAACTCGCTTGATCTCCATAAAGTCACAATACAACCTCTCCATTGCATGTTATGATGCCATTGTGGCACTCATTCTTGAACTCCTTCTACCGTTCAAAAAAATTGTTAGAGGGTCTTGGCATGCCATATGAGAAAATTCATGTTTGCTACAACAATTGTATGCTTTATTATAAAGATAACAAGGATAAGCAGAAGTGTGACTTTTGTGATACCCCTCGCTATGTGGATGGCTCAAATAAGGTCCCGCGTAAAGTCTTGCGCTACTTGCCCATAAAAGATAGGCTACAAAGACTATACGCACATGAGCACACAGCAAAACTGATGCGATGGCACAAAGAAGCCCCATGTTCCATATCTGGTAGAATGGATCACCCACGTGATGGTGAAGCTTGGCAACAATTTGATGTTGATTTTCCGGAGTTTGCAAAAGAGGCAAGGAATGTGCGATTAGGATTTGCAACTGATGGTTTCACACCTTATAGTATCACGGCTGCTTCTTATTCATGCTGGCCGGTGTTTGTGATTCCATATAATCTTCCACCGGGTGTCGCTATGAGGCCTGAAAACATCTTTCTTTCACTTGTTATCCCTGGCCCAGAACATCCTGGAAAGAACTTTAGTGTGCTAACACAACCTTTAGTAGATGAACTGAAAGAGTTGGAGGCGGGGATTGAAACATGGGATGCCTCATTGAAACAGAAGTTCAAGATGAGAGCAACATATCTATGGTCAATACATGATTTTCCTTCCCTTGGGATGTTTGTTGGATGGAGCACCCATGGGATGTTGGCCTGCCATCGCTGTTTAGGTGACACCAAAGCATTCCGACTCACTAAGGGTGGTAAGGCATCCTGGTTTGACTGTCATAGGTGCTTTCTTCCTATGGATCATGAGTTTAGAACCCAAAGGAACTCATTTAGAAAAGATACAATAGTGCTAGATGAACCACCAAGGAAATTGACAGGAGAAGAAATAGAAGCTCAAATGAATCTCCAAGTCAATGATAGGCAAACCTTTAATAAACACCACAATTGGACGCATGTTAGTGGTTTGTGGCAGTTATATTACTTCAAGAAGTTGCTACTGCCACACAACATTGATGTAATGCACAATGAGAAAAATATTGGTGAAGCTGTATGGAACACATGCTTTGATATAGTTGACAAGACAAAAAGACAATGTGAAGGCAAGACAGGACCTAGCTTTGATTTGCAATCGTCCTAACCTGCATCTTCTAGCAAAACCAAATGGTAAATGGCATAAGCCAAGGGCGCCATTCTGCATTGACAAAGATGACAAGCCCATCATTCTTGACTGGTTCAAAAAACTAAAGTTTCCTGATGGATATGCTGCAAATATTAAAAGAGGGATTAATCTACAACAGAAGAAGATATTTGGGCTGAAAAGTCATGACTATCATATCTTCATGGAGCGTCTACTTCCTGTAGCTTTTCGTGGATTTCTTCCTGAAAATGTTTGGCATTGTCTTGCTGAGCTAAGTTTTTTTTTATAGACAGTTGTGTGCTAGACAAATTAGTAAGATCACTGTTGCAGCTTTGGAACAGAACATTGTGGTCATTATTTGCAAACTAGAGAAGATATTTCCCCCAGGATTTTTCAACCCAATGCAACATCTTATGATACGTCTTCCTGAGGAAGTTCGACTAGGAGGCCCTGTACATTATCGATGGATGTATCCAATTGAGAGGTATAATTTTAAAATCTGTAGCTATAGGTTGCTACTCTATCTATGCTAGTGTTAACTTCATTTTGTATGCTTTTTAGGGCTATACAAAAGCTTAGGCAAAAAGTACGTAATAAGGCAAGAGTTGAGGGCTGCATTGTTGAAGCTCAACTTGTAGAGGAGGCTACAAATTCTAGTTCCCTTTTCTTTGGATCGAAGGTGCATTCAGCTAGGAACAAGGCACCTAGATATGATGATGGATCCTCAACATTTCTATCTCCTTGTGATATTGAAATCTTTCAGCAACCTGGTCGATGCTTTTGCGAGAGAGGATGTCGTGACCTTTCACCAGATGAATACAAGGCTGCCTTCTTATACATACTAACTAATATATCAGAGATGGAAGATTTCTTGAAGTATGTGCTAAATTAACTTTAGTTACTTTTGAAACTTTGCAAAATGAAAACCTCATGCTGAAATTTCATTGTCTATATAGAAAGTTTGACCAAGAACAATGGAAGGGAACAAGGAATCCATCTGAACAAGAAATTTCTGACTTAAGGCTGAATGGTTGGAAAGCTGGACGTGGTAGCCACATCCAATATGGCCCTAATTTTTTTGATTGGTTCAAAAGTCATGTAAATACCTTCACACTTGTAGTTTCAAAATACTTTTAGTTGACAAAACAACATGCTAATTAATGCTAGTTTGCTTTACAGTGCAAGGTTAATGCAAGGATTCCTAAAGCCCTGCGTCAAATATCTTATGGGTTTAGCAGAAGAGTGAGAACCTATGGGTGTATTGACATGAATGGGTGCAGGTTTCGGTCTGAGACATATGAACACACTAGAGTAGGGTTGGCTACTACCAATTGTGGAGTTTGTGTGTCTAGCTTTGATGGGAATGACAATAATCTTGAGTATTACGGTGTCATCAAAGACATAATTAAAATTTCATGGGAAGGTAGCATGCAACTTGAGCTCACTATATTTGAGTGCGACTGGTTTGATCCCACTCCTGCTGGGGTTAGACGCACAGAAAATCTTGGTTTGGTAGAAGTCAAGCATAGTTCAAGACTTTCCAACTTTGAACCATTTGTGCTAGCCAGCCAGGTCAAGCAAGTGTATTATTTACCATATGCTTGCTATGCTAGACAAGATCTTTCTGAGCGGTGGGTTGTGTACCATGTCGCTCCTCGAGATCAATTGCTTCCAATTGACAGCAACACTGAGTCTGTTGAAAATGGAGGGCTGGTAGAAGACACAATGTTCTTTCAAGAGGAAGGCTTGGATGGCACTTTTGTGATTGATCTAGGAGTGGACTTAGATAATTCAGTTGTTGTATTGTCAGATGAAATAGTTGATGAAAAAGAATTGGAGGTGCTGGAGAGACAAATAGATGATTCTAAAGAGATAATTGAAGAAGACTATGGGAACAGTGAGACTGATGAAGAGCTGGACTTAGGCTACGATGAAGAAGACTACTGAGAATTAAATTTAATTGTATCTTTTCATTTGTTGCTGCAATTTGTACTGTGAAAACTATTTCAGCTTTTGTTTTAATCTTTGTTGCAATGTACTTTTCTGCAATATGTACTCTTCTATAATATGTACTTTTCTGCAATATACTTGTTTAATCCGTGCTCTTTTCAGCACTATACTTGTTTAATCTATGTTCTTTCCAGCAATATGTTTTTCTTTCCAACAATTACTAACAGCATGGCATCTTTATGTGCAGAACATGAAGAGGAGCTTTAGGCACCGACGGGGAAGTGGGACTTCGGTTGACAATGATCCCATTGACTCTACTGATGAAAATTGCAATGGCGCCAACAACAATGAGAGTGGACCATCTAGGGAAGGACGACAAAGAAAGAAGAGGCGACGTACCCAGCTGAAAAGGCCTCCAAATGGCCAACAAATTCCTATTGTACCGCTTGGTGAAGAGTAAGTTGGCAAACAAGTTTATCATCTTATAGAGTAGAAGTATCGTCTCTAGTTAGCATGTGTTGTGTCTTACATTAGTCCCTTCTGCTTGTAGACAATTTGACTTTGTGAATTATTCACCTGACTCGGAAATGGCGATTGGTGGTCAAATAACCGCGCTTCTGAAACTTGAATACCCTTCTGTAATTGAAGAGAGTCCTGGAAAAAAAATATTATGCAAAGAATTGGGCTGATTACAATATTATTGAAGATGATGATGGGATGACTGCAGCTGATCGTTTCAAAGAAGAGTTTTGGGTAAGTCAAAGATATGGTCTTATTTAGTTCAATGTCATGAGATGGATTAGCATTAATGGAAATGAATTTATTCTATTTTCAATGCAGAGTATCTATTTAGTGGATGATGATTTGAGAGCACATGCTGAATATGTTCTTGAGAAGTTTGCAGCTAAGCAATGCAAGAACATGATGTATGAGCTTCGTGTGGCTGCTGTGAAGAGCTATTATGATGACATCCTTGATCAACCAATAAAAGATGCAGAGGCTTGCAAGAAGTTGCTCCGTCAGTCACAATATTTGAAGGTTCAGCCAGAATGGATTTCTGAGGAGGCATGGCGCATGATATGTGCTTATTGGTGCTCACCTGATTTTATGAAGAAGCGTGCTCATGCTCAAAAATCACGGATGCAACCTGACTTTGCTCAAAACAGGGGTGGCTCTCGACCTTATGGTCGGACTAAGCAATACTTGGTAAGTCAATGAATATCTATGTTGTGTTACTGTTGTATTGTGCATTAGTTTCTGCTGGTGAATACATCTCCTTTATCCTAGGAAAACAAGTATGGCCCTGAAGCTGCCTCGGACATCAACACTTACTGTTGCATGAAGTCAGGTCTAAAAAATTGTGATAGCAATGGTAAGAGTGGTCCAATCACAACAGAAAAGGCCCAAAGACGTGTGGTATGTTCCTGCACTGCTTCTTTTGAACTTTTTGGGTTTAGCCTTGATGTAAAGGATAATTTGATCCCTCTTTTGACTAGGATGATTATTTTGCTACTCTTGAAGTGGAGTGTCCAAATGACTGTGAGCAGCTTAAGAGAGATGGGAAGCTTGATGCTGAAGTCTTGTACAAAAGTAGTGGGCGTGGCTTGGCTCATGGCCGTGTGCCGATAGCGATGGCGCTATAAGGAAATGTCATATGAAAGGATCTGCCGGAAGGTCAAATACAACAAGCCAACCAAACTCACCATCTTACCAGTATCTTTTGAGGCGGTGTGCACAGATGGAGAAGGGCTATCAGATTGGAATGGTTTTGAGCAAACATATGCCGGTATGTCTATTGACAGTTGTACATATTTTGTATATCTCTTTGAAGCATTAGCTAACCATCATGTTTTGTAGGATGTTTTTGCCAAGCTGAACATGGCAGTACCAGAAGAGATCGCTAACATTCTGCGAGAAGCAAATGCTTGTCCTTCAGCATGTGACCAGGTGTGGTACCTTACCATGCAACACTTGGATCTTGTTATGTACCAAATTGTTGGATATACCTTTGGATGAAACAAGTAACTAAAACTCTAAGAACTAATCTGTATTTGTGATCTGAATACAACCAACTATTTCCTTGTATGTTTGGTGTCTGGTGTATACTCTTAGTTTCATTGCTGCACTGGTGTGGAAAGGAAAATTAGCATCAGTTAGGTTCTTGTATTTCCTGTAAATAAGAGTATACTGTCTGTGTGTGGCTGTGTTCTAAACTAAAGGAGTAATATTGATTCCCATGTCTAGTTGCAAGGCTAGGTAACATATAAGAACATATTGTTTCATGTCATGTTGCAAGACTAGCTATTATACTGTACCATTCAGATTGCTCTTTTTTGTGCAAACTGTTAGTGCTAGTTCTAAATTTCTGGTGATTACAGAACATTCCACTTAGCAAGCCTACTGTAGATTTTTTTTATAATTTCAGCTAGTGTACTGTACCATACTTGTAGTTTGATTGACTTATGTAGGCTGCATTTCATTTATAATTGCCAAAATTTTGACACTTTTATGTTGCTATCGCCTTTGTAGGGGACTGAGTCATCCCATGCTGGAAATGGTACTCCTGGTTTTCAGCAGAGCAATGGCATTGAAGACAATGAAGATAACAATAACATTCAGTGAAATGGAGAATGGACAGTAAGACCTCTTTTGTGCAGTAATTTGCAGAGAGTGAGAAGGGCTCTTCTTTTGTGAAGTAACTGTAGGTGAAGGGTGCAATCAACCTCTTTTGTGTAGTAACTTAGTCTGTGATTTGAGAGTGAAAATTCCTCTCCTGTGTTGTCGACATGCTGCTGAACTCAATATAGGAGCTAGACTTGCAGCGCATTCGTCTTGAACAAATAGTGGTGCCATTCAGTAATGGTGCCATTTTGTGTACTAAGTAGTGGTGCCATTTGGATTTGGAGGACATCGATCCAAACTTGTTTGTAATGAACTAAATGTTGTTGGTTTAAATATGATGGCATGGTGCTAGCTACTTGTTTGTTTGTGTACTGTGATTGCCTGATTGTGCTATGATGAAATTTATTAATATTTAAACCAACAGCATTGCCTGATTGTGTACTGTGATTGTCTGACTGTGGCACTACTGGAGAACTCGCCATCGGTCACGGTTCGTAACCCTCATAGGTACCGGTTCTGGAACCGGTACCGCGACACCTTGACTAAAGGGGGCTGGCCTTTGGTACCGGGTCCAGAACCGGTACCAAAGGACCCCCCCGCGTAGGCATGCGGAGGAGGGCCTTTGGTACCGGTTGGTGTTACCAACCGGTACCAAAGGCTGTTTTGGTTTTTTTTAAATGTTTGATATTTGGGTTAGTTATATACAAATCTACGCGTCTACGTGTCTGCGCGTCATATGTCATATGTCGTACACGATCTTTCACGCAATAAGATTGAAGTCGTCGTAATTGTCAATTGATTTTGACCCGACTTTGATTGCATTTTTCTCGAACATTCACATATAAACATTTGAGATCAGCCAATACAAAAGTTAGAGCATTTAAAAGTTATTTACAATTAACGAGCAGAACTGGAAGAAGGAGCGGAAAGGGAGTCCAATAGAGCGATAGCGCGTCCGTCATGGTGGTACTCTCCCAGTGGACTTATAACTTGGTCCATAATGAATCCAAATAGTTGGTCCGCAATAGCTATTGCTTTTTGTTTCATTGAGAGCACTTCATGGTAAAACACCCTCTGCATTAATCACAAATGACAACATTCATTCATATAATAAATAAATTTTGCATGTAATCATTTCTAAACAAGTAACTAATAATCATTCATTCATATAATAAATAAATTTTGCATGTAATTATAAAATTTCCTAACACATTCATTTCTAAACAATAACTAATAATCATTTCAAAACAATAACTAATAATCATTTCTAACCAAGTAACAAAGTTTACATGAAATAACAAAGTTTACATGAATTAACAAAGTATACATGAAATAACAAAGTATAATAAATATATTCATAATAAATATACACTAATAATCATATTTCCATATACACTAATAATCATATTTCCATATACACTAATAATCTAATGTCCATATACACTAATATCTAATTTCCATATACACTAATAATCTTATTTCCATATACACTAATAATCTAATTTCCATATACACTAATAACCTAATTTCCATATACACTAATAATCTAATTTCAATGTACACTAATAATCTAATTTTCATATACACTAATAATCTAATTTTCATATACACTAATATTTCCATACTAATAATCTAATTTCCATATACACTAATAATCTAATTTCCATATACACTAATAATCTAATTTCTATATACACTAATAATCTCATTATCCATTGGATAACACTAGATCATAAACAATACAGAACAAGTCATATGTAAGTATGAATTGTTTTAATTCATACCATGAGTTCTTCTTGAGTCGCTCTTTTGGGAGAAACAAAGGTATGGATCCACTGGCAGACGTAGTATCCGCATAGATTCGTCCCTTCTTCCTGTCTGGCACACTGAAAGTGGAGAAGAATAAAGTTAGACGTAATAACTATATATTAGTGTGATTTTATGAGATATGCGGGTACACCAGCCACGTACCGGAAAGTCCGTCTTCACATCCAGTTTTTGTTTGAAATTTCCTTTTTGTTTCACACGGAAACGTGTCCATGCCATGTCAATCAAGTCTAAAACTGCTTGGTAATCCTCTTTTTCTTTCCGCAGTGAGTCCATGACAATAATTTGACCGGTGTTTATGATTATCACAAGCAGTATCCAGTGGAAGCTGTATATATATATATATATACATGCACAAGTATTGAGAACAAAGTCTTAAAGTTATACATACATAGAGAGAAGTACTCACTTGAAATTGTATGGCAAAAGAATGTAAGTCTTGCTTCTTTGTCTCTCCAGGTACAAGTATATGTTGTCCACCGTCTCTAGTGGCTTACTGGCTACAGTTACGGCATTTACCATGCATGGATCCATGAAGCCGACATCATCATACGATTTTTTGCGGCAGGTATGGATCTCCATCCTACATGACAAGAATAGATTGTTATTGTTGGAAATTATAATTAAGAAAGCAAGTATTGCGAGAATAGATCAGTGAAAGAAACTTACACAACCCAGCATCTTGACGGTACAACATATACACATCCTTGAAATCCAAAATCAAGAGACTATGCCCTTGGAAGTAATCACGGTCTTTTATCAAAACATTGAGCATCCGTCTACCCTTTTTGGACACCTTCATGTACCACTCATGAAATCGGAACGCTTGAGTGGTTAGGGACTTCAAAGAATCTGGGGGCACCATTGGTTTGCCATATTCAAATTCCCAAATTTTCACTGGTATTGCCTTAGGAATTTCGCCCATGCCCGTTAAAAGTTCTGCCGGTGATAGGCCCGTTTGCGCGCACAACAACGCAAGTTGTTCGTCGTCATATTCCTGTTGCCCTTGTGTCCTCCTAGCCGAGCTCTGACCGACTTGTTTCTTCTTAGGAGTGACCGCCTTCTTCACCGAGGATCCACTGCTGGCTTGTTGTTTCTGCTTATCATAAGACTTTGCAAGCTGGCGGTCATAGTCAGAGGGCATGAATCTCTTCTGATTCGCCGCGCTCATTGTTTTGAAAAATGTCTTCGCTGTCGGATCTATGGGCACCGGCTTCTCTGGCTCATCTGGTTTGAAATGCTCTTTGACCTGGGCTGCGACCACCAAAGCAGTTTCCTCGGCAGTTTGGTCGTAAGGTAACTTCTTCCTTATGGCGGCCAACTTTTCTTCTTCGGTCGTAGGCTCTTTCTCCACCGTTTGGCGCTTCTGGCGAGTAGTCCGCCGTGGGGGTGGAGCTTGGCGCTTTGGGGGATGCCGTGGTGGTGGAGGAGGAGACCTGTGTGAGCCGGCATCATCCTGACCTGGAGGTGGCAGCTCTGGGTCATCCTCGTCCCTTCTTGAAGGTGACGGTGGCTGCGGGGGATCCCTGGGTGGAGTAGCTGACGGCCCTTGACTGCCAAATTTGACGTAACGCTTCTTCCATAGAATGATACTGCCGTGGGCAGCATCCGCTAACGTCTTTTCTCCGTCGCCACCTGGGATGTCGAGCTCCAAGTCATCATATCCTTCACAAATCTGCTCGACCCCCACCTTGCAGTAGCCACTTGGAATCTGTGCCCCATGAATGGTCTGCCCTTGCTCCACCGGATAAGCCATACCGTAAGCCACCTTAGTGGATAAGTTCCGGCTTGGTATATGAAGCTCACATGGCGTACGCAGAGTGATTTCGTCCACTAGATAGCGAGCACTCTCGTCCCCGGCATCGGCAGGTGGGAGCTCCGTGGAAGCAACACTGCTGCGACGTTGGGAGGGCGGGCTAACACCATCAGCT
>CM014271.1:86925761-86978648 GCA_004135705.1 Alloteropsis semialata | reverse complement strand
TGGAGTTGTGTGATTGCGATTTTTGTGGGATTTTTTGTCAAATCTGTGATTGATGATACGATTCTTGTGTTGATTTTTGTGAAATCTTGGTGAACCTTGTATGTGTGCTGTGATTTTTGTGATGGCTTAGTTGTGATTATGCAGAAATTTTTGTGATGGCTTAGTTGAGTGAGCGGAGCAGGTCCTCGCGTCCGTGGAGGGGCGGCGGCGTGGATGCGCCTCCGTGGTCCCTCTCGGCGGCGGCGGCGGGGTCGGGCCCGGCGGGGGGCGGAGCAGGGGCTCTCCCTCGCCGTGATTTTTTTTATTTTGTTTTGCTTTTGTTTGCCGTGCGCCCGCTTTAACTCACGGCAAAGGGGTTTGCCGTGCGCGCGATAAAAGGCGCACGGCAAAGCCGCGTTTGCCGGGCAAATCATCACCGTGCGGCCTTTGCCGTGCGCAACGGCGAAAAACGCACGGCAAAGAGTTTGCCGTGCGCATTACGGCCTTTGCCGTGCGCCGCCGGCGCACGGCATACGCGTGTAGTGGTACCCACCTTGGTCTGAACCGGCGCAGTGCGGAAGTGGGCGGATGGTGGATTCCTTGGTTCATAGCCGGAGGAGAGGAGAGCAAGTCGTTGCGTGTTGGCGACAACGATGCGGGCAAAAGGTTTGATGCTCATGCTCCATTGGGCACGGCTTCCACGCTTCACTGTGCAGCCACGGCCGTCGCTGCCATGCCATGTCATGTCCGCCGCACACACCGGCAACGTATAGGTGGGAGTTAAGAGGACGCAAACTCAACATAGCTGGAGATACACAAGAACAAATCAGCGAGGCAAGGCGATTTTCTCAAATGAGACAAGGTAAAATGCACGTACCATGAAGAGTGCCTGTTCGCAAATCACAATTCCAAGTTGTTGGCTAGCTAGCATAGCAGCAGCATCAGAAACACGTCCCTTGAAGTTCCGGCCTATCCATTTCAGACACCGGCATTTGTCCTTTATGATAGACAAGACATGACTCAGGAGAGCTGAGACAGCGTGCTGACTCCTCCAAAATGCACAACCAGCAAAAACAACATGGTATTGTCCAACAGAATTGAACAAACATGACTGACTCATCGGCACAGCCATCCCAGTCACCATCAAACTAGACTCATCATCAGCTCCTAGGTTATGTGTTCGTGATCAGGATTGTTTGGCTCCATGCCTCCATCTGTACATGAGAATTTCAATTGGGTGATATGGAAATTAAAATCAAAAGCACCTTGGAAGCTAGAAATATGATTTGGATGGAATGTGTTTGGATTAGATGCCGGTAAGCATTTCGTTTTCTCAAGCGTAAATCGAAACACCCAAATAGAAAGGAATAATTTGACCTCATTTCTGGCTGGGGAAGTGCAGCCAAATGTGCACGGACAATGACATTTGCTTATGGACAGATACTTCGCCGGTCCTCGCATGGCATTGGCATCCATATGTGCTTCTCGATTCTGCAACGCAACTGAAGTACTGAACCGTCAATTCTCTGAATTCTGCAGCGCAATCGGAATCAATATTCAACTCTGCTGAGGCTAGAACTCTTCATAGGGCAGGCTTCAACTCGACAGTCAGACTAAATACGCCACCCACCTTGATCTTAACCGGCGCGGCGCGGGAGAAGTGGACGGACGGTGGATTCCCTGGTCCGTAGCCGGAGGAGAGCAACTCGCCGCGGGCAGGTGGACGGTGGATCCCACGGCCTGGCGACGACGATGCGGACGAGAGTATGCTCCGACTCCGCCCTTCCATCCACGGGCCCGGTTCCCACGCTCCGCGGTGCGGCTACGGCCGTCGCTGCCATGTACGCCGCACACGCCGGCGACGGCGAAGGCGAGGGCGAAAGGTTAGCCGGCGTTTGACTGGTTGTTGTGCGGCGAGGGTGAGCCCCACCTCACGAATGGGCATGGGGCCGTTCTTTTAGGTAAGCTGTTTTATCCTGGGCTTGCGGTTGATGGGCCGAGCCCACAAAACCAGTAGCATGAAGGAGGAAATCTTATAAAGTTTCCTATGAAACTTGTGTCTGAAATTTATGATATACTTGATTTTTTTAAACCCTCCTCCTATGAGCACCTCTGAGAGACTATGTTTCGATCTTAAGATTGATGAAGTCACCACAGAGACATTGCTATCGATAGACACGTCGCTTACCACTGAAAGTATAGCGCCAATTAAATCCTGGAATAAATTCAGAAAAATGTGACACTCGTGCTGAGTCGAAGATTCAAACCCGGGTGGGTAGGCTCCACCATAAGGAACCTAACCAACTAAGCTACGCTTAGTTCCACATCTTTGCTATAGTTGATGGCAAGCAAGATAACCATAAATTAATCAAACACCCTCAATCCAACCATAAATTAATTAACGAGCACTACCAGAAGTTATAAAGAAGCCACAACTTGGTTTAACTGTAGAGAACGTTTTCCCTAAAAGTATGAGAAATACTAGTTAAAAGTTTAATTCTCTTTATGGGTTAACAAATCGAAGAAAAAACTACCAACTCGTGAGTATTTTACAAAAAAAAAAGAGAAAAGATGTGAACCAGATTATAATCAAGGATGAACAATTTACTATTGAACTCATCCATCAAACTGCAAGCCGAGAAAAAAATAAAAAGAAAAGAAAAAAATCAATGCACAGAAATACCTCAAATTGGAAAGTGAAAGGACAAAGAGCAAGACAAGTCCACTATAAAATGTCCACTAAAGTTTACTTCCCAAAGGCCTAAATTATTCAACCTGATGTCCAGTTTTACCTCCTAATAAAAATTGTTTCTTTTATGTTTATTTATTTGCCTTCGAACGAGTTGTATTTTCAGTTCGAAAATATTTGGATGATAAATTAACATTGCACCGTGATCTATGTTTCAAAAGTACTTTGATAACGTGGTGATTACTTTTGATAAGGTTTGTGTCAGCGGTCAAAGTCATGTCAAATGCCTTAATCAATTAAGAAAAATTCTAAAAAAAATCTTTTGCGAAATCTCACTCAAAATGTTACATAGTTTAGCACAACATAAGGGAAAACATCTCCAATTAGCCTATAGCACTAGACAGGTGACTGATAGGCATCTGCAAAATCTCAGTCGAAGTGTTGCATAGTTTATCTCAAATTGATCGAGGAGGCCAGCTTTAAGGTACGGCGTGGTTTTCTTGAAGTGCCAGTGTGAGATTGCCGAAATGTGCCTTTGCACATGTACTGCTCCCTCTCCCCGGTGAAATCCGCAAGTAGGGAACGCTCTAGCTACTGTAGCAATCTTTTTTTTTTCATTGATGGGCCGCGCGTACAAGCCCGTGTCTTCGGAAGAAAAGGGCCCATCAAAGTTCGTCCGCGGCCCATAGCAGCTGTACTTCACATATGTTTCTGGGGTCTGTCACCAAACACACGCAGGCCAAAATCAAAGAGGCTCATCTGGCCAAACACACACAGGCCACAGCCCACGAAAGCGCCTATTCTACCTGCGCGGTGATTTCTAGTATCTATACTAGAGGTGAGGGCGTGAGGCAGTATGCTGGCTCCATCGCGTATAACCAGCAGAAACAGCTATAGCACGAGCATTGTGCAACAGGTCACAGCCTCACAGGCCGGCCGGCCGTGTGAGCAAATCAATTAATGCTTGGCTTTGGCGCTCAGCGATCCAGTCAACATCATAACGAGTCCATTACCAGGTCAATCGGTGTTCTTGAGGAACCTTTAATTTGCAGGATTGTCTGTTGCTCTGTCCGTGAAGGAAAATAATAAAAAGGTTCAGTTGGATGCTTATTAATTCAGAAATGTAACGGAAACTTCCTAGGAGACAAGCACGTAGCAACAGTTCCAACCCATTCCGGAATGGTGAATGATTAGAGCTAATCAACGAGATTATTCCGACTGAAAAACGATTCTAATTAAAGCGAAGCACGTACAGAATGATAATAAAAAGACTGTGGAGCTGGTCTGATCTGATATTTCATACACAACAATTGTCCACTCCCTTCAGCACAAATTCAAAACGTACAGATTAGGAGAAAGAGTATGAACAGACAACTGACAGGATCAAGTCATCAGAGCACAGAACAGAGTGTGATAAGCAACATTAGTTTGCAATAATCTACTACATATCCAATTCTGGAGGGCGGCAAGGAAGCTGGGGCTGGCATGAATGTTCCTCTCCTCGCAGATAACGAAGTGGTTCGTACCACATGAGAGCCTCTGCATCAAGTTCAATTAACTGAGGTCAACTGCGACATAAATGCCCACAATTAACCTAAACTAGCAGATTACTAGATATAGATGCTGCAAAACTTATGGCCACTAGAAAAGAACTTACATTTCACATTTCTTCGTCAAAACCATGTTCCTCCCTGGATAAAATGCCAGCATGAGAAAGCAAGGCCCAGAGATGAGTAAGAAACTCCCCTCCATTTGCCAGATTCTGTATATGGTCTCTTGCATTGTCTGATGGAGCGATGTACAGTATCATCTCGGTCCAGAGATCTGCCAGTATCTTCCAGCGGCCGGCATGGCCTATTTCCTCTAGTTGTTTCCCAAGTTGTATCCCCTTCCCGAAAGCTCCATCACCTGATAATTGGTGGCCAGAATTCTTCATCTTTCGAAACTTGCATTGCAGAGACCTCTCTTGACGCAGGAACTCCAGTGCATCCTTCCTTGCTTCATGGAAGCATGCAGTAGTGTCCAAGTGATGGTCAGGAAGCAACTCTGGGACAAATGCCATCAAGTACGCACAGTACCTTGAAAGTGCTAGGGCAGTTTTATGGTTGTCCATTATACTCCCTTGATCTGCTGTGCCTGTCCTTGCTCGACATGAGTGTGCAATCTCACAATACTGGGTTGCGATATGCCAAATCAACATCGTGGTAACATGATTTTTCTGTATGCACGCCGGTATAAGTCCATATTGATTATTCCATCGCAAGGATGATACTCCATTTGACAGTCGGCCATTGGTGCGCTTGAGAGTCCGAGCAACTGCTAATTTCACACCGTCAGTCAATCTGATGTAATCTGGCGCCTTGATACCTGGGTTCTTAACCCCTCTGGAGAAGAATGTTGTCTGGTACTGAAGAACGTTTGTGAAGGTCCACTGAGAGAGATGTCCTATTATGTCACTTGTAAAAGACCGGCGATGTAGATCCTCAAGTAAAGAGTGCTGTCCAATCTCGTTTTGCCAGTATCCAAATAGCTGAGGGAAAATGCCTTCTTTAGAAGGCTTAGGCTGGCAAACAGATCGAATCCTAGCCCAGTCAGATGTGTAATAAACATACAGCTGCAGTAGCTCCACTATCAGAAGGAAACCCATGATTGTTGCTGTGGCAATTCTGCGGTTTGAAATTGAATCATACGTGGAACCACCATACAAAAGGGCTTTAATAGTGCTTAGAACCATGATAGGTTTCCGCAACCTAGTGTTGAAGGAAGCAATGCTGGTAAACGTGTGGTCATGGGCGAAAGCCAATTCTGCCTCAATCACCCTGTATGCGGCTTTGTAATCAACGTCTACATTGGACAGTAGTCCTTGGAAAATGAGGTCATGGGTTTTCTGCAGCTCGGATTCAGGACAAGCAACCCCGAAGAAACGCCTCCTTAACAGCTGAAACAGAGCGAAGGAAAGACCCAGTTCCTTCAATCGCATGCTATTGCTGGTATCAAGATAGATTCGACTGACAGTAATCTTGTCACTTGTTAACTGGAACCTCGAAAGGTCATCACTTGATACACTTTTCCAAGAGACGAGGTAGTTGTAGCCTTCAAGAGTAACAGGGTCGTAACTGGTAGAAGTACTTTGCTCATGTTTCATATAATCTGCAAGAAACAGGCTTAGGTCATCTGTGAAACTGCCTGCGACCTTACTCGCATAAACTCTTCCGAAATTCATTGACATGGCAAATAATATTAGGAAACAGTTAAGTATTTCCTGAAGGCTCAGTTTTGGATCAGCCTTTATAACGGGCACAGTAAGATTTATCACATATAGAAATTGCTGGACAAAGTGCCTCAAGTATTGTTTGTTGTCTTCTATGGCATAAGCTGTCATAGTGTTTGTGCTACCGAGGGCCATGAGCAATGCGGTAGACCAAGCCCCAAAATTATCCGGATCAATTGGAGAAGACCACATGAGGCCAAACGTGTAAATCACTACAGAGGGTGTCAAAATATAAGCCAGCCAGAGTGGGTACTTGATGAATGCACTGCGGCAACAGCGTCTCCACCAGCCAAATATAACCTGGATGGCATAGAGTAGAATCGAAAGACCCACAAGGACTTCAACCTGGGTCATGATCCCTCTGTCGCTGCGCCACCAAGAAATGAAAGATTCCATATCCTTTGTTGTGTTTATCTGTAAACCATTTAGTTGCATGGCATCAGCTCTGGCCATACTGGCTTGTCCAGTAAGTCTTGGAGCATAAACTGGTCCCTCTGTACTAACAACATTGTAAAACAAGTTAGTGGAATATGGTGATCAAATATTTGAACAGAAATAGAAGAACATATTCAATTAACTCAGCGCTAGATAAAAAATCGTGAAATCTCTCCATAGTGTTAAACAGACAAGCACAAATGAAAATAGCTCAGCTACATTAACTAAACTTCGTTTGAGGGGAACAAATCTCAAGTAATCTTAATCTTTGGAACAAACAGTAAGTTCAAGGTGCTGCATTATCTCTTCTTTTATTTCCTTGGTAGGGTGGGACATTGTGCTTACCGTGATTGCCGGTTCAGAAGTGATGTTTCCCGATTCTAGACAACAATCTACCACATAAGCATCAGCAATAGAACCAAGTACCTTGGAGGATGGAGTGGGGTTTTGTCACCTGAATGCTATATGCCTTATATAGTCTCATACCTATCCATGTCAAATTGCCGGATGTGCATTTATCTTTAGAGAGAAGACCAAGGCGGCGTGCTGACTCCACCACCGCGTGCAACCAGCAAACACAACATGAGCATTATCCAACAGAAGTGAACCACACCGCATCGCTTTCAACCGAATTCATCATTGGTTATTTGGCTCGGCCATCCCAGTCAGCATCAAGCCATCAAGACGAATCCATGACAAGCACCGGCGGATCAGGCACTCATGAGGGTGGTTTGGCTCCATCAGCATTAGAGAAGTTCAATTAGGTGCTACCGAAATTTAACCGAAAGTAGCTATATGGAACAAGGGAGAACAAGCAATACCACAACAATTTGGAAGGACGTGTTTGGACTGCACGTCTGTAAACATTTCGTTTTCCCAAGCATAAACTGAACAAAATTGAGTATATTCTCACCTCCAGTTCAGAGACTGCGCCTGGGTGCGGCCAAACGTGCACGCACGAGGCAAGGATTGGCTCTGCAATACACAATCGAAACGATATTAAGCTTCTGAATTTACGCAGTGCAACCGGAATCAAACTTCAAACCCTGCTGAGACTGAACTCTGCAACGCAACTGAACCATTAATTTTCTGAAATCTGCAGCGCAGTCGGAATGAAAAATTGAACTCTGCTCCTGAGGCTAGAACTCTTCTTTCCGTTCCTGCTTTCCTAGTGAAGGCTGCTACTCAACAGGCTGGCTACCAACCTTGGTCTGAACCAGCGCGGCGCAGCCGCGCAGCAGTAGTGGACGGGCGGGTGGAATCCCTTGTTCGTAGCCGGAGGAGAGCAGCTCGCCGCGAGCAGGTAGACCACGGCTTGGCGACGACGGTGCGGGCGAGAGGACGGTCCGGCTCCGGCCTCCTCGCCTCCACGGGCCCGGCTCCCACGGTGCCACCGCGGCCGTCGCTGCCATGCCCGCCGCACACGCCGGCGAAGGCGAAAGGTTTGCTGGTGGTTGTTGGGCGGCGAGCGGGGGCCCCACCTCGCGAGGTGAGGGGTTTGGGCCGTCCTTCAGGCAGGCTGCTTTTGTTGTGGGCTTTGCGGTTTGCTGTTGTTGATGGGCCGAGGCCAATAAAGCCAGCGTAAAGCCTGTTCCGTCGAAATAAATTCAAATTCTGCAGCACGCGCCTACTCCTATGTATGCGTGCGGAGGCAAGACATGGGTCTTCGTTGGCTTGCAATGGAGCAAAGCTGGTGTGGCTATTTTTGTAATTCATTAATATTTTGATCGCTATATCCTTTATCAACTTGTTTCCAGTTTTATCAGGTCATTGGGCTTGTCATTGTACAACTATCTCAATTCAAATATTGTAGTAAAAAAAAAAAGGTTATAGGCAGTGTGCGCTATATATAGGACTTGTATATTATGTTCTTCTAATTATTTTTACGAGTACAAGACATACACATGCACACCATAGTTACACGTCTGAGAGTGTCTCCACCATATTTCTGGAAACAAAAAAAAAGTAAAAACAACTAGCATATAGGTAACTCTTAAAGACATTTGAGGACATGGATTAAGCCATGGCTAGTGGTGTGTAGTCCTACCGTTGCCTATAGCACGTAATTCTGTTAGCAATGCAGAAATAAACTGTGTACACTTTTGTAAACAAATAGAGAAAACTTTGATGGCATAAATTAAGTAATACACTACATGGCCACAAACATTGTGTTGTATTTATGGAGTTGGAATTTCAGAGTTGGCAAAAGTGATTTGTGTTGTGTTAATAGCTGACGATTTGATTGAGTTGAGCTACATGCTTGTTGGATGTGGTGGTCGGCTGGGCCGTCCTGCATTCAGGAGCTATCTTGCACATGGGCCGAGCCCATATAACTTCCTGCACAAAAAGGCCCACCGCTGCGTTCGTTGTGTTGTGTACGTCAGTTAGCACCCATTGTATGTATTTCCGTCCGGTGGGCCGGCATGATACGCACCGTCTACATACGGTACTATGCATGGACAGGCCAGATTGCGGATGATCGATCTATATATGGGCAGCACTGCCAGCACATATATGTACGATGCAGACCCTGTGGATGGGCTACGTACATAATACATATAGACGACGTAGCAGATCGAATCGATCGAATAATAATCCAAAATAAAGTCGCCGTCGTTGCTGACAGCTGGATATTCCATGGGCCTGCACGCATGCATGCATAGCGCCTCGTGGATTTCTAGCTAGTAGCTACAGCCTACCATACCAGTAGGTGGTCTAGGTGCCTAGCTAGTGCTAGTCCGGACTCTAGCTGCTCCATCGAGCCTACTATGCGGTCAGCATAGTAAGTGCCTCAAATTTTTTACTACCTATCAAAAAGAATTTTACATGCATGAAATAGCAAACGTGTTGTAATGACAAAACTCATTCCATAACTCTCAGGTAACTTTGCGAGACAAATCTAATGAGTCTAATTAGGCCATGATTAGACAACATCGTGCTACAGTAAACAATCTCTAATAACGAATTAATTAGGCTTAATAGTTTCGTCTCGCGATTTTCCGTCCATCTGTGTAATTAGTTTTATAATTAGATCATGTTTAGTCCTCCTAATTTTAGATTTAAAATTGCTACAGTAAAACTCGTAATCTTACCTACCCAACTAAACAGGTCCTAAATCTAAAAATCTTTTTTACATAAGACCATATAGTGTAGCATTGAACGTGTCCGTGTTGATGGCGTGCGTCCGTTTGTCGCTCCCTCTACTCTTGGACTGTTCAATTTCAGAACTTTTTAAAGTTATCAAAAAGTTTTCACACTGACAATCGTGTTTCTTTTCACAGAACACGCTTCTCAATACAAAAAGTTTCCACCAATTTTTAATTTTCATTGGAATTAAACAGGCCCGCTGCCAAGTTAAAAATCCTACCACTAGTACTCATATGAATAGCTAATCATGCGTAATCAACTAATCATGACCCATTACGGCTGCCTGCCGCCGCCGGCGGCAGCGGCGGCGGCGGCGAGCGTTTCGTCGTGATCGAGGCACAGTAGCTAGCTATAGGTTGTTAATGCGCGCCACGGACAAGGCACCATCGACGTCGAGCGCCGCCGTACGTGTCCGCCCGGCCAGCGATTGCGTGCGCTGCGCATACATACATACGGCGCCGCCGCCCCATCCTCTCCGCCGCTGAGAGAGAGAGCGAGGTCCCCGTCGCGCCCATTCATTCCCCCGCGCGCCACGTGGCGGCGCAACCTCCTCCTCGATCCGTTCCGTTCCGCTCTCTAGCACACACGCCACGCCACCAACGGCGGAGCAGCAAAGCAAAAGCACCTCGATCGAGAGCACGCACCGTACCCGACAGCGAGCGCCGGTGGGCCCCGCGCCTGTCGTCGCGTCCTGCGCGTGGGCGGGCCCCACCCACCCCTCGCCGGCGGCGGCGTGGCAGCGGAACGGACGAGGTGGCGCCGCGCAGCCGCCGTCGCCGCCGCCGCCATGCACCATACCATCTGCATGATCCCGTCCCTACCTCGCTGGCTGGTTGGTCTCCACGGAGTAGAAACGCTGTACCGCCCGTCACCCTGTAACGCATCTTTGACCGTCCGTTACGCCTCCAACGGCTCGGATGATCCGCCGGAACGGCATGCTGAATGAAGCTGCCAGCGAGGCAGGGACGGGATCATGTTGCACGATAAAAGTTGCGAGCGCTACGGACAAAGCGTCATGGATAGCCGTAGGATCCGATTTTCCTTTCTCTGACGACAATTCGCGACGGCTACACACAAAAAGCTACCACAAAGATCGGTCGGGTGCGTTTCTTGTTTGCTCATTTACCCGCCGGGGCGGCGGCTGAAAACTGCCTACTTGACGGTTTGACAGGCTCAAATGGCACATGCATGAACAACGTGTCAACAAAAAATACCAGGGCCAATGTACGTACTTGGCGCAGTCTCTTACTGGACATATCAAGCAACCAATAGCACTCTCTCCGTATATCACAAAAAAAGGAGTACTAACTGTAGCTTGCTTGCTAATTGTCTGAGTTAGAAATGAACATCATATTATTGCTAATATCTTTCTAGAAAAGTCAACTTCTGTATATATTTGTCAGTATTTAGTCAAGTTACAAGTATATTTACTTCGCACCTCAAAATTCTTGACGCAATATTGTTTCTTGGCATAAATATTTCACGAGAAAAATAATAAATATTTCACGAGAAAAATAATGACCAAGTATAACGTTAAAGACCAAGCCAGATATGTCTTGTTTTGTGCAACCTTAAACAAAAGAAGTAAATCGCAGCCAAAAGAAGAACAAACTCCTTATTCAGCACTCTACACTCATAGCCATTTTTCCTAACAGCGGTTATATACACCTCCTGTTCCCTGGTAAAGCGTTTTTGATTCGGAAATGCTCCTTTAATGCTACTATAATTTCAGCAGCACAATATTGGCATATCCCTAAAATGCCTATGGAACATTTACCATGTGCTATAAAATAGATTGCTCCTTTAAGAAATTTTTTTATAATGCCGGTAAAAAAAGCCCGCCAGATAAAGAGAGAGAAAATAGGGAATGAACACAAACCATGTGTTCATTTTGGAACGAATGAAAATAGAACATGATAAGCGTCATACTCTCAAATGGGTCGCAAGTACAAGGAAGTGCATGCAGCTCCAAGTTCAAATGAACGGCAGAGAAGGAAAGCACAAGACAACACTCAACAGTGGGCCCGGACGACCATTCTGTGGGGCCCACCATAAGGCCCATCCCTAGGACGGGCCAGCAGAAGAGGAGTACACGTAGCAGCCGCACGGGCGCCGAGAGTGGCAGGCAGGTCCATATCCTATGACGACAATCCTAGCAAATTCTTCTCGGCACGACCCCCACTACTCGTCGTCGTCCCCATCAACATCAAGCAATCGCCCCGCCTCCGTCCTCTCCGCTTCCGCTTCCACTTCCACCTCATTTCAGTTGCCGCTGCTCGGCTCGATCGTCCCTCCTCTCCCGCGGGCCTTCGAACATTCATAATTATTACCCTCCCACTATCCACTCCCCTGAGCAGCTGAATCGTCTGCAGCCCGGAGCAGCGAGCGAGGTTCACACCTGTCCACCTATATATAGAGAGCACCTCGCGGGCTTTGTCAAACAAAGGTCAGAGGCCAGCGACTAAAGCAGTCAGCAGCAGCTTAAGATCGAGCGACCGATTCGATGGTGGTGGTGGCGGCGGTGGAGGAGGACAGCGGCGCCGCGGCGGCCGTGACGGTGCGGGAGTTCGATGACGACAGCGAACGCGACCGCGCCGCCGTCGAGCGCCTCGAGCACGCCTGCGAGGTCGGGCCCAGCGGCGGCAAGCTCTGCCTCTTCACCGACCTCCTCGGCGACCCGCTCTGCCGCGTCCGCCACTCGCCGGCGTACCTCATGCTCGTACGTCCACCGCCGCCCGGCCGTTAAGACTTCTCCGTGCTCCAATGATGGATCGATCACTCAAGTGTTTTGGACATTGGATTCAATGGTGTGTGTCTGTGAATGCCAGGTCGCGGAGGCTGCCGGCGGGCCCCTCGGCGGCGCGGAGGTCGTCGGCGTCGTGCGCGGCTGCGTCAAGACCGTGGCGTGCGGCCACGGGCAGCTCTTCTCCAAGGTGGCCTACCTCCTCGGCCTCCGCGTGTCCCCGGGCCACCGCCGGCGGGGCATCGGCCGCAGCCTGGTCCAGCGGATGGAGGAGTGGTTCCGGCAGATGGGCGCCGAGTACGCCTACGTCGCCACCGACCGCGACAACGAGCCGTCGGTGCGCCTCTTCACCAAGCGCTGCGGCTACGCCAAGTTCCGCACCCCCTCCGTGCTCGTGCACCCCGTCTTCCGCCACGACCTCGCGCCGTCGCGCTCGGGCCGGGTCGCCGTCGTCGAGCTCTCGGCGCGCGAGGCCGAGCTGCTCTACCGCGCGCGTTTCGCCGACGTCGAGTTCTTCCCCGCCGACATCGACGCCGTGCTGTCCAACGAACTGTCGCTCGGCACGTTCCTCGCCGTGCCGGCGGGGACGCTGTGGGAGAGCGTGGAGGCGTTCCTGGCCGCGCCGCCGGCGTCGTGGGCGGTGGCCAGCGTGTGGAACTGCAAGGACGCGTTCCGCCTGGAGGTGCGCGGCGCCCCGCGGCTGTGGCGCGCCGCGGCACGCGCCACGCGCGCCGCCGACCGCGCGGCGCCGTGGCTCAGGATCCCCTCCATCCCCAACCTGTTCGCGCCGTTCGGGCTCTACTTCCTCTACGGCCTCGGTGGCGCCGGCGCCGACGCCCCGCGGCTCACCCGCGCGCTGTGCCGCTACGCGCACAACGTGGCGCGCGCCGCGGGGGCGCGCGTCGTGGCCACCGAGGTCGGCGCGTGCGACCCGATCCGCGCCGGCGTGCCGCACTGGCCGAGGCTCGGCGCCGAGGACCTCTGGTGCATCAAGCGCCTCGCCGACGGGTACGGCGGCGGCGCGCTCGGCGACTGGACCAAGGCGCGGCCGGGAGCCTCCCTCTTCGTCGACCCCAGGGAATTCTAGGCGTTTCAGCTTTGGCATAATCAGTTTTGAGTTTTGTTTCTAGCGTCGATCTCAGCTGCATTTTCTTTTTCGAGGACTGTCCATAATTTCATCTTCTTTGTTTTTTTATTATCTCATCGGTTTTTAGTGTAATGATGTAGACTTTAAAGGAGTTTTTTATACTTAGTTAAGTATGATTAGTGGAAAGGAAGTGCCATCTTGTTTTGCTTAATCTGTGTGCTTGCTGCCTCAGTGTGCAACAGATGTCAAAAGAGCACACTTTGCTTTCTGCGAATTGAACCTTTTTTGGCTAACGAACTGGAATGTTCCCAATGCTAGCTTAGCTTGCCTGATTTGCTCCTTTATTTGACAGGGCAGGTAGTGCTCACGTATCATTGTTTATACTTGTTTTATTCCTATTGTAAACTTATCTGATTTTGACCAGACTTGTGTAAAAAGTTCACAAACACATTGAAATTCAAATTTTTAGTAAATATTACATTTATTTAGTAAGTATTATATAGATGTTAATTTGGTATAAACAAAAAATGAGAAATATTTACTTATAACAGAACTAAAACAAAGTTCCAAAGTAATTATCAAAGATGTATCTCGAAGACCATAAAAGGGGAACAATGTGAAATCATGCAGTATATAAATGCCTGGAAACTCTAGCCGTGTTGGCCAAGATCATCATGCCCTAACAAGTAGGTGATATATTGTCACTGACCACTTTCTCTGTGGGCGTCCCAACCTTACATGTATGTGCGAACTGCAGTAGATCATTTTCTACATGAGCGTCCAAATCTTGCTGCTATTTGACATGTACGTACAAAGTGCAGTAGGGAAGTAAACAGTAGGACGGGATGTAGTAGAAGGGCTGAGTGCGAGCAAGGGCGGATCCGGCATGGGGGCTTGAGCCCCCTACCCCCATGCAGTCCCCACCCAACACACACACACACGAAACAATTTTTAGGCGTGGATGAGGAGGAGGAGGAGGAGGAAGTAAAGGAGGAAAGGGAGGAAGAAGGGAAGATGCATGAGCCCGCCTTGTGCTCAAGCTTTGGATCCGCCCCTGTAATGGAGCCTCCCTAAGCCTCTCCCTTTGAGTTTTTAGCAATGGGCACAGAAGAAGAAGTACAACACTAGCTAATAGGAAGAAGGAAAGGATATGATGAGCCACTGAGTAATAACAGGATGTACTACATGATGAGCCACTGAGTAATAACCGGGAGTACAACACTAGTAGTTGTTATGCACCTGCACCGCGCAATCATCTTTCTGAACCTGAAATAGACCCTTGACCATTCGCCATCAAGTTTTTTTTTGATTTAATAATTTTTTTTTGATTTAACATTCGCCATCAAGTTTGATGGGTGTGCTACTGTTACATGTAGTGTTATCATTGCACAGCACTATTGTTAGCTCTAGTAATGCATAATAATGTTCGGTTACATCAGAGGAGAAGTTTTCAATATGCAATAGCATCACAAATATAATCATTGCTTTAGCTTTTATTAATTCTTGTGGCTAAATATCTGAATTTTCAGCGTACACTTCAAAATATATCTAGAAGGAAAAATTCAAACACGTCCATATATAAATCACTTCAGATTGCAACGGTCTTTTTGTAAAAAGCTTTCTTGTAGCTTTCATTGCCACATTAACTTGGTTATTAGACCGCTATTTATATTAACACAATTGTGGTGTGTACCACGTCGCAGTTTTGTCAACTTACTAATTGTGCAATCCTTTTGCGAGTACAGAAATGTGATTTATCCTAGTTTTGTTTATGTGTCCATCATGGCCCTCCAAAGGTCCATTTCAGCATCTCGATCACGAGAGGCGGCGATCGATGTAGAAACGACTATTAGCTGTACGTATGATGCTACTTCAGTCCTACTTGATATGGCTCTGATTGGATTATTGGGCATGACAAGTGAAAATGTACAATATGGATTAGGCCATATTGATTATGCATAGCCGTACAGTGACATTTTGGCACATGAACACCATCATCAGTCCCCACATCAACGTGCATCAACGACCATTACTCCATGGAGTAAGGTCTAGCACTCTAAAGATAAGTTCTGATGATACGGTTATTGTAATCCGTAGTGTCGCCCTCATGTAGTCGATCACGCTGGCCAGGTCCCTTAGCAGCGGTATACGACAAGAGCAGAGAAAATCTAGCTCAATATCCTCGCATATATTTTCTGTAATGATCACATATACTATATATGCAAATGTTGCTTATCTCTTGCCAACAAATTAAAGGACAACAATCCGGTAACCAATCCTGATCTGCTTCCATGCATGGTGCTCATGAAAGTCTAGAAGCAACAAATGAACTCCTCTTTTTTTTTTTTCCTTTTAAAAGCTAAGTGGGGCATCCAAATTGGAACGGTAGCTCTCTAGCAGCACTGGCAAAGCAGAAATCCAGCATGGAGTCGATCCATGCCGACACTTTGTCGTCGATCCAAACGAACCCAATCATCATGTCCTGTAGAATGCTGTCGATGTAGCACTGAATTTTTGCAACAGGTCCAGTCATCAGCACTTTTGTTTGTCTGACACGAGCAGTAGGGATTCGTTAGACGACTGACTGTTTGCTGTTTCTGTGCTCCATGGTCCCTGCCGAGTCTTCCAAAAGTGGTCTCTCAACAGAAACGCAAGTACTCCAGGAGTACAATGCACTTGTACTGTTACACATGTCGTAGCAGAAAACTGCCAAAGCTGTAACGTGTGACTTGACTGAATTTGGCTCCATATGTACAAGGACCTGCCGGCTGCCAATCATTTGGGCTCCTTTTCGTATGGTCGTCAGTTACAAGGTCACATTCTGCTGCAGTACGTTGGTTGCCATGTTCATGGGATGGAATTGCTTCTGCTCATGGAGTACTTCTACACGTAGAGTGTACTCCACTACTAGTATAGAAGCAGATAGTATAGGAGTGCCCCTTTTCGCCAAACAGTAGCTGCTAGAGCTGCACTTACTATACTCATCCGTCCAAAAAGAATGTAACTCTCGTTTTCTGAAGAGTCAAACTATTTCAAGTTTGACTAGAGTTATATAAAATAATATTAATATTTATTTATTCTTAATCTATTTAGAAACATAAATGTTAATATGTTTTGTATAAATTTGGTCAAATTTGAATTTGTTTGACTTCTCGGGAAGCGAGAGTTGTATTCTTTTGAGATCGGAGGGACTATATTACAATAAATGTGGTGTGGTACAAATTTGCTATTTTGCAAATTGCGTATTTTGAAAATGGGTAGGCATTTTCATGCAATATGTACTTGAGCATCTCGGCATTTTTTTAACGGCATCTCACTTCTTTTTGGGTTCAAGCAATGAGCATATCCTTAATTCATTTCATCGCAATCAGTAATCTAACAAAATTATAGATCTAAATTCCTGGAAAAATATCTGAGTAAAGGAAGAATTGCTGAGGATCATTGGGGACCTACTAGAAAGCAGCAGGATGTGCCTTTTCTGTCGTCCACAAAACTGAAAGAAGATTCCAAGGCCTGTGCCACAAACTGGTCTCGAACTACATCTCCGTGGCCCACGTATCAAGCCCATGGGCCCCTTCTGTCCGCCATTTTGGTTTTCCGACGTTATCAGAAGATAGGATCTCCCATTTGTGGTAGTAAAACAAAGCAGTACAGATCTGTCCTCTCACCAAAAACAGAACCACTTTTCTTGCACGATCGATATACATGCGATTGCTTTGCCATTTTGTGCAACGATAAGGTCCATAAAGCCCAATTATTGCTCATGCTTAATCGTCTTTCTTAGTGCTCTTTGTGTTATTGGACGTGATAGGTGTTAGGTATTTGATTTGGATGCGGCCAAGATTACTCTATTAGGATATAGATGCTTTTGTATGTTGTTGGTCTTTGTAAACTCCTTCTTCTCTTAATGAAATACGTGCCAAGCACGTTCTCTAAAAAAAAAATCTCAGGTATACTTCTTTTGGGGTTTTCTACAATATAACATCATATCAAATAAGGTTCAAATCTCACATATATATTTTTCCTTTTTTATACGACATGACGGCATATCAAATAAGGTTCTTTTAGAAACATTAGTTGATGTAGTGGAGATCTGTCTCAACCAATTTTGAGTGGCTATGGCTGCGGCGAGGCGGAGACTTGGCGACAACCTTGGATATGATCTCTCAACCTAATAAAATGATGTTTTTGAGCCGCGTGTCCTTCCTTGGAGGAGCAATGTGATGTTTCTAGGTAAATCCCTGATATGATCTATGTAATTATATTGGTTTGGATATGATAGTATATATCATCTCTAACAGACTAACGTCGCTTTCATCCTTGGAGGCATCATTGTGGACTGATATGTCTCCACCGAGCTATCTGTTGGTGCAGTGGAGGATGGAAGTCTGACTTTGGACGCATGTGACTCTATGAGCTGTGTTACATCTTGATTCTTTGATTTTGTTCCATTTTGCTACCTAGGAGGTCATTATCGCCAACATGCATACATCAACCGTATTTATTTTTTTTATACAAATATCGTCAAGTGGAGTCTTGTTTGATGTTATAATTTCAAGAAAAACAATGATATAATTAACTGTTAGTTTATATGTTTTGGCGGGAGCTCTAGCGCGCGGTTAGTAAGAGGCCCTTACTTTAAAAAGAAGAGAGTGGGATATGTATCCCTCCCAGGCCCTGACGTGGGTCCTCTCCAAACAAACAGTGGGAGCAAAGCATATAGGGATCCGTCATCTATACGGTGGTTCCGAGCTGAAGATTCTAATTTGTAAATTTCAAAAAAAAAAGATCCTGATTTGTTTCTGTTCTTTTCTCTCTCAGTCTCCCGAGCAGCGGCGAATGCAGGAACAAATATTAGGGGGGGCTGAGCTCTTTTATTGCTCCTCTATCTTTAATTTTCTCTTCACTTTCTTCTATTTTCTCCTTGTCTCTATTCTATTTTCTTCATTGTGTATCATTGTAGGGGGGGCTGGAGCCCCCTCAGCCCCCCCTGTGGCGTGGCTACGCCACTGCTCCCGAGGCTGATATGCTTCTGTTCTTTTATAGGCTATCACAGTGCAAAAACTAACTTTATGCATCCTTGACCATGTTGACATTTTTGTTCTGCAATTATGAGCTGTACCCCTATTATTTAGAAATTATTCTAGGCAATAAGAAATATATATACTTGTAAGCGAATGAAGTGTTTTCACACTCTCACTGAGTCAGGAAAATAGGAAATTTGTTGTCTTCAATGTTCAATGGTCAACACTTGTACTTCAAATGGTTTTATTTTTGGCGAGAATACTTCAAATGGAACTTGTCATAATGTAACGTACACAAACAATATTGATCCGTATATGCTGACCGTTGAAACATTTCTCATTTTAGAAATAGATAAAAATAAAGATAAAAATATATATTCTTCCAAATAATAATATGTTACACAAACAAGATGACCCACTAGCTCATCTGCCCATCTGTTTCTGCATACTGTTCTTCCTCGCAACCACACGCCTTGGTCTCCGTATCTCACATCTCAGCACGTAACTGTAGTGCGGCGGCAATTGAGACCTCCATGCGAGCACGTCGAATTTCCCTCGAGGTCTAGCGCGTCCAAACATGACGTCCACTGCCGCAACCATTGGAGGAGCTTCAGCTTCAGCTCCGGACACGATGTCCGTCTGCTGATAGTCATCAAGAATCACAAGATGTTCGGACACACTGGGGATGCGGATGGCAGAGTTCACCTCCCATGGATGCGCCTCGTGCTGTCCACTCATGCTGTGGTTCCTCTGCTTGAACTCCCGTAGGGTTGCGAGCGCCGCGCTCCAGATCCGAGCGTCGAAGTTGGATCTGAGGAGCCCGCTGAAGATGTTCGCGGCGAGGAAGCACCCGTTGAGCACCGCCGCCATGTCCATGGCGATCGACGCCAGCCTCGGGCGCTCCGCCGCGTCCATGGCGCCGAACGTCAGCACCTTGAAGAGGTACCAGTAGGCTTCTCGGGAGAAGAACTGCAGCCTCAAGGGCAGTGCCGTGCCGAAGCTCGCGATCTTGTCTGATCGACTCGTCACTATGATCTTACTGCCACGAGGGATGCAGTTCTTGTAGGCAGAGTATAATCTATGCCATAAAACCTCGATGACATCTTCATCGAGGTTTTCTGTGAACTTATCACCATCTAATTCTACAACGATCAACATTCGTTCTCCCTCCAAATCACGGTTCTGATGCTTGAGCACGCCGCCGCCGCCATCCCTGAGATTTCTCACCGTGTTTCTTCCACCTTCGATATCGTTCCGGGTGAAGAACACGATCTGCGAGAAGTGGTCACGCACCCTCTCGTCGTTGCAGGCATGCTCGACGAGGGTGCTCTTCCCGACTCTTCCGGGGCCGATGACCGGCAGGATACCTGCCGGCTCGTCGCCGCCATGGGAGGTCCCTGTCTGCAGGAGGAAGGTGACGATGTGCTGCAGCTCCATTTGGCGCCCGAACATGCACTTGTCGAGGATCAGGTGCATGCTGTACGGCTGCCTGGACAGCAGGCGAGGGCAAGTGCTCAGGAACACGATGCACTCGCTCACGTCAGCGATGGCGGTTTCTAGGCTCCACAGGACTTGCTTCAGCTCATCATCTAAGCCGCCGTCCCTGCTAGTACCACTACCACCGGCGCCGGAGAAGAGGACACGTTTGGCCTGGTTGAATCTGGACAGCGCAAAAGATTGTCGTCGGCGACCCACCACTTGGTGCTCACCATTATCGCCATCCTCGTGATGATGGTCTTGTTGGCATCTGAATGTGTCCAGCGTGTAGTAGCCTCTGTACATCTCTTTCCTCAGCGTGTTGAGCTGCAGCAGCATGGCTTGGTTGGTGACGTGGCGCTCCCCGGCCTCCTCGACGACGACATGAACCCGCAGCAGCAGCCGCTGCAGGGTGTCCAGCCTCTCCTCCTTGGTCGGCTCCGCCTTCTTCAAGCACCTGTCGATGAGGAACGACAATGATCTGCTGGCAAGATCACCAACAAAAGCACTCAGAAATGCATCCATAATGTTATCAGGGCTTTGTTTTTTCCTTCTTCTAATAAAAATTCGGCAAAGCTCTTGCCGTCCGTTCAAAAAAAAAAGTTATCAGGGCCGAGGATCTTCAAGCTAGCTCTACTACTGCAGGGAGCAGAGAAATGGAGTGGAGTACGTAGTTGGACTAGCTACCATGGAGCTTGGAGAAACCGGGAAATCTGGAGCCCTTGCTTTAGTAGCCATGGGTGTGTAGTAGCTTTTTGTCCTATCTCCCAAAACACATTATTTTGACTTGGTAATAGGCTGCTGATCGTTGCGTGTTGCGTACAGATACGGAGTGTTCGAAGTCAGAGGCAGCCTGGATCACAAAAAAAATCAAAGTCAAATGCACTCGTACAGTCGAAGACTATCTGCGTTGTTTGAAATCAGTGGCAGCTGCTAGTAGCTCCACGAATCAGTTAAGTCAACCAAGACTGAACATGAACCCTGGTTAATTCTAAATCTGCCACCATGCTAACCTTCCACCATGGGCTTTCCTCTAGGTCACTAGACTCCGGTGAATCCCTTACCCTAGAAGCTTACCAAAGAGGTCGTTGGGTTTGGAGAAGGGGGATAGAGTGTTCAATAAATTAGAGTGAAATCATCAACCTCCCAAACTCTTGATTGTGATTTATGTTTACCATTTACTTTCCCCATTCATTGTCCAGCATCAATTGTTCTTCACAATAAAACTACTTTAAGAGAAAAAATATATAAATTTAACAGAATATTCAAATTGTATCAACAACTCAAAAGGCAGCGATAGGGGACAGTACTTGGGTAATATCGTCTTGAGCTCTTTTAAGGTGCCTCGAACTACTACTTAGTGGTATATAGTATAGATCAGATCTAAGTATCCGCTGCTAAGGGTAATTTGGTAACTCTTACACATATCGATATTAATTGATGAGTTATATGAAACGTTCTTATTTTTCTCTATTGCGTCTTCCCCGTCCCCGGTGCTACCCAAGAAATTTATCGCCCGCTGCCGCCCCAGGCCTACTAATAATGAACATAGGAGTTCAAGAGGCTGGGCGACTGATGTTGTAGATGCAAATCGCGACGAGTAAGAAAGGCAGTGGCCAGCAATCAGCGACGAATTGAATCTTCGTGGCGTGTGGAGCGGTCAGCGCCACTGGAGCCGCCAGACACCAACGACTTCACACAAGAGGAAAACAAAACATGCATGTTAAAATTAAATACATTACAAGTGATTCTATTGGTATTTTCTCCCCATAATACCATTATACTACTTAAACTACTCACATATACCACCCATATCATAACTGATGTTTTCAGTGGTATATAATTAATCTCAGCCTAGTATAAGGCATAGCAAAAGACCTCATGGTATTAAAGATGGAGTAGATCTGAAATGGATGATAAAAAATATAAGTCAATTTATGTGGAGATGGATCCTAACAATTTCTAGTTTCGGAGGAAGGAGTGGTTGTGCAAGTGGATAGGAAAAGAAAATTATCACGATTAAATTGACCTATGAAGCATCACCATGGAATCTAGAAAAGGACTAATGGGGCCCATTCTTTACATTTCGTTGGTCCAACGTTATGTAGCTAGCCAGACTCTGAATAGGACTGTGAAAGCGCTCTGAACTAAGATTATACGAAAAGATTCTAGATAGAGGACATCTTGGAAAACTTGACCGTTTAATATGTCTTCAAGAGAAAATTGAACGATTCAAATATGACTACAGGATAATAGAAATTTAGGAGGTACGAGAGGTCCCTGCTTTAAACGAAACTGTTTAGGTTCTAGTTTTCAGAAATGACAGACTTAATCTACACTTATAGACATGTGACTGAACTAAACCCTATTTTACAGCATTCTGCAGGAAATAAGATGATCAGTTGCTGATAGCAAGCAATCTTCTTTTCCCTCTTCTTCTGTATCTCGCAGCTATATGTGTAGCTATAATGGGGTGGAATGGAGGATTTCCCACCCAGAACATCAAACTTAACTTGAGGTCTAGCACCTCCAAACATGAACTGCTCGGTTGCTTCCTTGGTGTACGTCGGTTTGGTAACATCCAAAGGATCAGTTTTAGTACTTTGGTCTGCATCATACTTGACAAGATTCCTCTTCTTCAATTCTCTCAGGACTGCCATGCCAAGCTCCAAAACTGCAGGCTGAAATTTGATCTCCTCGTATCCATCACGGCTGCCATGTCCACGGTAGTTGACACCAGTTTCTAGTGATATGTGGCATCCGTGTTCCCAAAAGCGCGCACCTTGAAGAAATACCAATAAGCTTCCTATGTAACATCCCTAGTTTAAATTTTGGTGAAATTAAAAATTTTTCGTGCAACTTGTATGATAACCCTAAAGTGAAACAAATCTCTTTCTGAAAATTGCTAATAATTAAATTATGTGCATTGCATTAGGGAAATTATGTGTTAGAGTGATTTGGTTTTCCTTGGTTTTATATGATTGCTTGAGTGGAATTCATATTTGAATTCAAACCGTTCAAATATGAAATCAAATCCTAACATCACTAACCAACCAAAACCCCTAACAGGCCCAATCCCCTAAACCTCTAACCCGGCCCGCTAACTCTCCCAACCCGACGCTCGGCCCAACCCGAGACCGACCCAGCTCCCTCCCCCTTCCATCCGCTCGGCCAGCCCAGCCCAACCACCTCTCCCTTCCTTCTTCTTCCGCGCTCGCGGCCCACCAAGGCCCAGCTCGCGCGCGCCAGCCGCTTCGCCCGCGCGGACGATTCCCCGCCCTCGCTGACACGCGGGACCCACGACAATAGTGTCGTCTCCCCCGCTGGAAACCTCGCGACGCTGCCGCTCTGCTCTGCCCCGTTCGCGCGCGCGCCAGCCCCGCTCCGCCCGCCGCGAATCGCGCGAGCCCGCAACCGCCTCGGCCCCACCACGTGCCCCTGCCCCCCTCGTTCCCTTGGCCACCAAGGAAGCCCCGGGCCGAACCCCATCTACAAAACCCCCCTCCTCCCCTTTCCTCTCCGGCCGAACCAAACCCCAAGGGCGAAGCCCTGCCCAATTCCACCCAATCCCAACCCCGTGGAAGAGAAGGAGGAGAAGGAAGTGGAGGCGTGGGCGTGAGGAAGCCGAAGCCGCCCGAGGAGGAGGACGCCGTGCTGCCCGACGCCGAACCGCGACGCCGCGACGCCACCACGCCGGAGTCAAGGACGAAGAAGCCGCCGCCGAGCCGTTCCGCAAGCAGGACCGCGAGCCGCACCCCATCTTCGCCACGACGTTCGCGCCCATCTTCTTCCCAAGACCCGTGAGTACCCCGTCCTCTCCCTCGCCGTGCTCGCCATGGACGCCGTGCTCGCCGTGCGCCGCTCTGCTCTGTGCATCCATGGCCCTCGTGCCGGTTTGATCACCATGCCTGTCCGGCCGTCGAGCCGCACCCGTCTTGTGCAGGAGCCCCGAACCGAGCCTTCCCTCTTCTCCGTTTCCTCTTGCCCCGCGCCATGGCGCTCGCCGCCGACCACCGCGCTCCGGCGCCCGAAACCTTGCCCCCGCCCTTGTTTTCCCTGTTCGCGACCGACGCTCTTGACCCTTGAGCTTTGGAACACGCTTGACCACAGGCAGGAGGCCTGCGCCGCCACGACGCGCGACCGCGCCAGGAGGGCGCCGCCGTCGTGAACGCCGCCGCGTTCGCGCTCTGGCGCGCCGCGGAGAGCCACACGCTGGACCACACGTGAGCCAAACCGCACAAGCCGCACCGGATCCCGCCTCTTCCTTTGTATCGCTGACCAGTGGGCCCGGGTGTCTATGTCGCTGCCATGCGGGCCCGCCTTGTCAGCCGCGCCGGCTCTCCACCGCAACCGCAACCAGGCCGTGGGCCGTAATCGCTCGGCCCATTAACCCTTTTTCCCTCTTCCGGACCAGAGCATAAGTCTGATATCGCCCCTTAAACTCATGAAGCCCGTAATCAATCGGCCCGTGACCAGCCCGTCTACCCCGGCCTTTATCTTTTTCCAACCTGACAACCTGACCCCACCTGTCGGTCTCTCCCAGTCGCTGACACCTTGGACCCACCTGTCATCCTCTCTGACTCGCTGACTGGTGGACCCCGTTGACCGTTGACCATTGACCGGTCAACACTGACGTCAGCAGTGGCCGACCCCACTGATGACGTCATGCTGACGTCAGCATGCCACGTGGCGCGCTCAGAAGCTGACACGTGTCGCTTCCTGGTGCTGCCACGTGTCGATGTCTTTTCTTTTCCTTTTTTCGGAAATTCAGAAATAGGATTTATCTAAGAAAATTTATAATAAATTCATTCTAGCTCAGAAAATTATGAAACCAGTTTCTATAATTTTCTAAAATCTTGATCTACGCGTTAGAACAGGAGTTGAGTGCTTTTGGCTCTTCTTGCTTCTCTTTTGGAGTTTATTTGAATATAGGTTCCGATGTATTTCTTTTCTCGTGATTAGGACCAGCTGAGGAAGAGCAAGGAGGAGACAGCTACTACTACCACCACTCCGAAGAACAAACTGAAGAGGACTTCTACCAGACGCAAGGTTCACGCCCATCCGCTTTGAATCCTATTTAGGCATTGCAACTAGTATGCTAGCGCTTTACTTTATCGCATGATGATGATCCTGTCCTATTGCATAGCCTTGTTTAATTACCGTAATCCTTGATAAACCTGCTTTACTTTGATGCGATGCTTGCATGTGTTATGGGATGGTTGTGATAGGATTCTTGGCGTGTGTGGGGCAAAAACCCGGGAAAGGAGTAAGGGGTTTTGGGAACTTTGCGGGGGTGAGCAGATTAACTCGATCTTGTATCGAGGGCTGGGGTGTGTACTTGGGCACATCCTACGGAGTACCTGTGGCGGGTACATGTTCTTGTGTTACTTGAGGAGTTGGATTGCCTGGTTCATTGAACTTCGTACACACCACTTACATCTACGGGGGGTGTTCCAGCCAGCCTAGTTAAGTGCGGTACCCGGACTGTAAGGAGTTAGCGGAAGTGTATGGGGGAACTGGCGGTAGCCTTTGTCCCCCGAAGGAGGCTCATACCCCGGGACTTGGCCACCGCGGGGGAGGCCATCACAGTTCTCGGACACCGAGTTGCGTCTTCAGTGTATCCTAAGCCGGGAAAAGCAGGAGGGTACCGTTCACTGGCTAGGGTCTGTGCTGTGGGTTGTGTTTCAAGTTGGCGACGGCCGGCTTTGCAGCCCGAGTGGGTCCAGGTGTACAAACTCTGCAGAGTCTAATCTATATATAGCCGCCGTCCGCGGTCAATGGACGCTCCAATGAATTTCACACAATCCGCCATTGTTTTAGGGATTTCTACCTCCCCTCTAAAGTAGGGCCTGCCTCGGGCAGTTGAGATGCGAAGGGTGGGAGCTTTCACATCGCCTAGAGAGTGAAGAGTGGAAGATGCTTGGTGACGGGTACCTGGTGTGCCAAGAGTGCTCGTAGGTGTTGTGAGGATGGTTTTGGGATGAAGTGCTGCTTGCATAGGATTAACCTTAAGCCTATCCTTGATATTCTTATACTAGAATTAGGCCACTTAAAGCTTGCATTACGGATGGTGACGTGAAACTGTTCCAATCCTTGGGAACAGCTTATGATGAAACAGGTTATGAAAGCGAGTACGATAACAATGCTGATGGATGGTACAATTGAGGTTGTTGCTATGCTCAAGCTGAAGAGCCTGTGGGGATGACCGCCAAGACAGAAGACTAGCTACCGTTTCGCTTAGTATTTCATTTTGTCGCATTTAGCCCAAGGGGCTTGTAATAAACGTACTACCAGAGTTATCCACTATTGTAAGACTTCTATGTAATGTTTAAATGCTTAAATTCGAAGTATGGATGTGATATTCCGCTGAAATGAGTTCTGTACGTGTTAGCTGTTGATTCTGGGACTAACACTATGGTACAGGGATTCGGATTCTTAGAAATAAGAATCCGGGTCGTTTCAGTTGGTATCAGAGCCATGCTTGACCGTAGTACGCAACCTTAAGACTGGACGACTAGATTATAGGATTCTAAACAAATTCTATTACTATATTACCTCGTTATGTTGAAAAACTTCTCCCTTTTTGCAAAATTTCACCTCACCTTCGCTGACCTCTTCTCGTAACCATGCAGGATGGCAGCGTATAAGGAGATTGCTACCCCGATTGAGATCACCGAGCTCGAGTTTGGGAGGTACCGCCAGGGAATCATTGAGTGGCTGGAAAGAATTATCGGCTCAGTGGACATTCCCAAGGAGAAGCTCCACTACACCGCCACAAAGATGACTCAAGGACCTCATGAATTCTACACAGCTGCAGTTACCTTGACACCTTCCCCAGAGATAGGAATCGGAGGGTTGACCACGGAGGGACTGGGAGTCACCCTTTGCACCGCAATTCAAATGGCTGCAAGAAAGATGTTGCAAAGGTTTCTGACTAACCACTGGGAAATGGGATTCAACACACCGTCTTCAGCCTCTTTCCTCATACACTAGATGGCGCCGTGAACTATGCCCAGATTGTTGAAGACATTGAACAAGAACCGTTCACAATGGTTGGGGATCAAGCTCAGAAAACGGGACGCTACCTCTTACACTTGGACCAGTACCTCACCAGGATTGAGCGAGAGGCAAGAGTAACAATCAGCGACATGATCAACTTTCTGAACGCCAACCGATCCTACGAGATAGAGTATCAAAGAATCAGAAGGGAGATGAGGTACGAACAACAAAGGAACCGTGACCTACAATGCACCGTTAACAAGCTGACCCAGAACAACGAGTATGACACAAAGCAGAAAGTGAAGAACGAAGAAGAGCTTGAGAGGCTAAAGAAGGAGAACGAATACCTTAAGACCCAGTTGAACTTTCAGACTCTACGAGTCAAGAACTTGGAAAGAGTCAAGTAGTTGGCCCAGAGTGAACTAGCAAAAGCCAAAGAGAAGATTGAAAGCATGGAAGGACTGATGGTAGTAAAAGATCACCTCAAAGGAGTTGCTGAAAAGAAGTATGAAGAACTACTCCAAGAAGATAAGGACAACATCGCAAATGTCGCTCACCTTACAAGGGCAGGAATCTATCTCAAGGACAAGGTTGAGAGGACCATGCTAGGATGGATGGAGTCTGACGAAGCCAGAGTAGAAGAACTCAAAGAGATCAGAGGAAAAGCACCTTTCCGTCTCAGGGAGGAAGACTTCAAGCTAGCACCCACCTTGCTACCGTTTCCACTCTGCAAGCATGAAAGCCTACCGCCAGCAACGGAAACCAAGGCAGTAAAGGAAGCACACAGGCTGCTGAAACCACTGCTAGATGCAGATGAGGACTTGAAGAGGGGCCTAATCTCGTACAAGAAAGCAAAGACCAAGGAGGACTTCTAGAGTTAGAGTAATAAGATTAGAATAATGTAGTAGGCTTGGAGTAACTTATGTACCCATGAGATGTCTTTATGAGTTGTACCCCCCATGATGTATCCATGAGTAGTAGTAATGAGTCCACCTTGTACTGTGTGAAGTGGAGTCCACTCGCACAAGTCATGCCGCGTTATGTGTCTCGATGTTAACCTTATCCTAAAGGCATTAGGAGTATGCCTTAGGAAGGTATTATGTAATGAAATGAATGAATGCTGCTTCTTATGGTGTTAATTGCTTTTTCATGGCTTTTCATCTTGAGTGTATAATTCTTATAATAATTAAATACCTTGTTTGTACTTACTCCACTTGTAAGATAGATTGAGTTATCCTAACCTTAGTAACCCATGTCTGTGTCGTGCAGAACCATGACAACCCGCCGAGTTGAGCGCATGCTAGCAAATCGTGCCGCTACTGAGGCCGCCAGGGCAGAGGCAGCCAATGCCAACTCAGGACGTCAGATTGGCCGAGGCCGAGGCCGCCCAGTCATCGAACCAGCTGCACCAGTTAATCCACCAGCTCCGGAAGTGATACCTAACGCAGTCCCAGAGCTGCAACCCCAGGAGAATGCCCCACCGCAACCACCAGTTCACAACCTCGTTGATGTGATGGCTACCCAGACACAGCTCCTACAGCGTATGGCAGAAGCCGTGGTGAACATTGGGAATCAACGTGGGAACAATCAACGCCAAGACCCCCAGCAGAAGATCTGTCCAGGAAGATCGAGAGGTTTATCAGGCTGAAGGCACCTACCTTTGACTTCTCCAATGATCCGATTGATGCACTAGATTGGCTGAGGACTATTGAGTCGAAGCTGGACTTGACTAACTGCACAGATGAAGAGTACGTGGCTATAGCAGCACACCAGTTGGAGGGATCAGCAAAGGCTTGGTGGGACAGCTACTGTGAGACTCATCCAGCGCCAGATACCATCACTTGGGAAGAATTCACTACAGCTTTCCGCGAGCATCATGTGCCTCGCGAGCTGATGGTGAGGAAGGCCCATGAGTTCCGCACCATGACGCAAGGGACTATGAGGGTGGAAGAGTATGAAAGACACTTCACGAAGATGCTGAGGTATGTCAAAGATGAGGTGCGCACCGAGGAATCCAAGATGTTCTGGTTTCACCGTGGATTGCATTACGGAATCAGGCAACTCGTGTCAGCTACCAAGAAGTCGTATCGCCACCTGGTGAACCGTGCCATGGAGATTGAGAAAGAGAGGCTTGGCCATGAAGGTCGCATGAAGGATAGGAAGAGAAAGTTTGAGCACCCATCACGTGATAGGCACCAGAACCAGCAGGGAAGGAATTTCCAACCCCGCCCAGGAGGTTCATTCCAATCAAGAGGAGGTTTTCAGCAGAGGAATCAGTTCCGACCCGGACAGGGGCAGATGACACGCAGCTTTGGAGGTGGAAACAACAACTTTCAGAACAATGGGAACCGCAGCTATGGGAGTCAGGCACCCACAGGAAGCAATTGGAAGCCTAACAACACTGCTCCAAAGGAAGGGAATGCTGGCAGTCTTACGTCCTTTGCTTGTTTCGCTTGTGGCAAGCCGGGACATCGAGCTGCTTTTTGCCCAGAGAAGAGGAACAACCAAGGCACAGCTGGAAACAGAGGACCACAAGGCAAGACCCCTCAGAACAATGCACAGGGAAGGCTGAACCATATGACGACAGAGGAAGCTCAGGATGCACCTGACGTGATGATGGGTGAGTATCCCGTGAACGATACTAAAGCTTTAATTTTGTTTGATACTTGGGCAACAGGCTCATTCATATCTTCTAAGTATGTTATACTAAACTCCCTCACACCGGAACCTCGTCCATACCCTGTTACTATATCCTCCCCACTAGGGGAACTTAGATGCGAATATATGTGCAAAGAAGTAAAGTTGAAATTAGGAGGACTTGAGTTCCTAGCAGACTTGACTGTGATAAAGTCACGAGGCATTGACATAATCCTTGGAATGGATTGGATGACCAAGCACAAAGGTAGTATAGCATGCTCACCAAGAACTATGACACAAGAACACCCAAGTGGGCAGATTGTAACCGTAGAGCCTCTGAAGTCAAGTATAGTATCTCAAGTGTATTCCATGAAGGACAAGACCGTGGCAGATGTACCAGTTGTCCGGGAATTTCCAGATGTGTTTCTAGAAGAACTACCAGGTCTACCCCCAGATAGTGAGATTGAATTCATCATAGATCTGATGCCAGGAACTGCACCAATTGCTAAAAGGCCATATAGAATGTCAGCTGATGAGCTAGATGAGCTAAAGAAACAGTTAAAGGAGATGCTGGACAAAGGAGTTATCAGACCAAGTGCTTCACCATGGGCATCCCCAGTACTCTTTGTGAAGAAGAAAGACGATACTTTGAGAATGTGCATTGATTACCGCTCTCTTAACGCAGTAACCATCAAGAACAAGTACCCACTCCCCAGAATAGATGATTTATTGGACAGGCTCAAGAAGGCAAGATACTTTAGTAAGATTGATTTGCGCTCGGGCTATCACCAGATGAAGATACGAGAGTCAGACATTCCAAAGACAGCTTTCGTGACCAGGTATGGGTAGTATGAATTTGTGGTAGTCTCATTTGGACTCACTAATGCACCTGCATACTTTATGAACATGATGAATAAGGTGTTTATGGAAGAGTTAGATAGGTTTGTTGTTGTGTTCATTGACGACATCCTAGTCTACTCGGAGACCGCGGAAGAACATGCCGAGCACTTGAGAATAGTGTTGGAAAGGCTCAGACAACATCAACTCTATGGCAAGTTCAGTAAGTGTGAGTTCTGGTTAGAAGAAGTTGCTTTTCTTGGACATGTGTTGACCCCGGAAGGAGTGGTAGTGGATCCAGAAAAGATCGCAGCAGTATCCAAGTGGAAACAGCCAAAGAATGTCTCAGAAATTCGAAGTTTTCTTGGACTTGCAGGGTATTATCGCTGTCATTGAGAACTTCTCCAAAATTGCTAAGCTGATGACCGAACTGCTGAAGAACAACGTTCCATTTGTTTGGTCTGATGAATGTGAAGCAAGTTTTCAAGAGCTCAAGAAGCGTCTCACCACTACCCCAGTTCTCACAACTCCAGATAATCGGAAAGACTTCGTGGTATATTGTGATGCGTCAAGGCAAGGTCTCGGATGTGTGCTTATGCAGGAAGGCAAAGTTGTGGCATATGCATCCCGACAGCTTAGAAAGCATGAAGAGAACTACCCCACTCATGACTTGGAATTGGCAGCCGTAGTGCATGCACTGAAGATTTGGAGGCATTACCTTATGGGCAACAAATGTGACATCTATACCGATCACAAGAGCTTAAAGTACTTCTTCACTCAGTCTGAATTGAATATGAGGCAACGAAGATGGCTAGAACTAATCAAGGACTATAACTTGGAGATACATTATCACCCCGGCAAGGCTAATGTCGTAGCTGATGCATTAAGTTGAAAGAATTATTGCAACAATCTCATGGTGAAAGAAAGTCAGCTAGAACTGTACAAGGAAATGGAAAAGTTGAGCCTAGAAATTGTCACCACCAGCCAGCTGAATGAGATGAGAGTACAATATGATCTGGAAGACCGGATTCGTGAAGCTCAAAAAGATAGTGAAGAAATAAAGGAAATAATAGAATTGATTCAGGATGGGCATCTTCCGACCTTCAGAATTGATGAAAAGGGGACGGTATGGAAGAAAGACAGAATTTGTGTACCCGAGAAGGAAGGGTTACGACAGGTTATTCTCCGAGAAGCTCATGACTCCAGGTATTCTATACATCCAGGATGTACCAAGATGTATCAAGACTTGAAACAACGATTCTGGTGGAAAGACATGAAAGTTGATATTGCTGGACATGTAGCCAACTGTGATACTTGTCAAAGGATCAAGGCCGAACATCAGAGGCCAGCAGGACTACTGAAACCACTTGATATACCTGTCTGGAAATGGGATGATATCAGTATGGACTTCATAGTAGGCTTACCTCGAACTCAGAAAGGGAATGACTCAATTTGGGTAATTGTCGATAGATTGACCAAGGTGGCACACTTTATACCGGTAAAGGTAGACTACCGAGTTGACAAGCTAGCAGAGCTGTATATAGATCACATTGTCAGATTGCATGGGGCACCCCGAAGCATTGTATCCGACAGAGGCTCGCAATTCACAGCAAAGTTTTGGAAGCACTTACATGAAACCATGGGAACAAGCTTGGAGTACAGCTCCGCCTTTCATCCACAAACTGACGGGCAAACAGAAAGGGTTAATCAGATTCTGGAGGATTTGCTCAGGGCATGTGTGATAAATTATAAGGCAGATTGGGAGAAAAGTTTGTCTTATGCTGAGTTCTCATACAACAACAGCTATCAAGCAAGTTTGAAAATGTCACCATTTGAGGCACTCTATGGTCGTAAATGTCGTACTCCACTGTTATGGTCAGAAGTAGGAGAAAGAACTTTCTTTGGACCTGACGACATCAAAGAAGCAGAAGAACATGTAGAGAAAGTCAAAGAGAACCTTAAGGCTGCTCAGAGCCGTCAGAAGAGTTATGCAGATAAAAGAAGAAGAGACTTAAGCTTTGAAGTTGGAGATTTTGTCTATCTCAAGGTATCACCCCTACGAGGCACAAGAGGTTTCACGTAAAAGGAAAGCTAGCACCAAGGTATGTGGGCCCGTATGAGATTATTCAGAAGGTTGGAAACTTAGCTTATGAGTTGAAGCTACCCCCGGATCTTGCGGGAGTGCATCCTGTGTTTCACGTTTCTCAATTGAAGAAGTGCTTACGAGTTCCTGAAGAACAAGTGCCAATGGAAGCAATGGATCTCCAGGATACGCTAGAATACATGGAGTACCCGACAAAGATCCTAGACACCGCAGTTAAGGAAATCAGAAGGACCTCAATTCCATATTGCAAGGTTCAGTGGAGCAACCATACAAAAAGAGAAGCCACTTGGGAAAAGGAAGCTGATCTGCGTGAGAAGTACCCGCATCTCTTTGAAACATAAGTAAGCCTTAATCTCGAGGACGAGATTCCTGTGAGGGGGGAAGTCTGTAACATCCCTAGTTTAAATTTTGGTGAAATTAAAAATTTTTCATGCAACTTGTATGATAACCCTAAAGTGAAACAAATCTCTTTCTGAAAATTGCTAATAATTAAATTATGTGCATTGCATTAGGGAAATTATGTGTTAGAGTGATTTGGTTTTCCTTGGTTTTATATGATTACTTGAGTGGAATTCATATTTGAATTCAAACCGTTCAAATATGAAATCAAATCCTAACATCACTAACCAACCAAAACCCCTAACAGGCCCAATCCCCTAAACCTCTAACCCGGCCCGCTAACTCTCCCAACCCGACGCTCGGCCCAACCCGAGACCGACCCAGCTCCCTCCCCCTTCCATCCGCTCGGCCAGCCCAGCCCAACCACCTCTCCCTTCCTTCTTCTTCCGCGCTCGCGGCCCACCAAGGCCCAGCTCGCGCGCGCCAGCCGCTTCGCCCGCGCGGACGATTCCCCGCCCTCGCTGACACGCGGGACCCACGACAATAGTGTCGTCTCCCCCGCTGGAAACCTCGCGACGCTGCCGCTCTGCTCTGCCCCGTTCGCGCGCGCGCCAGCCCCGCTCCGCCCGCCGCGAATCGCGCGAGCCCGCAACCGCCTCGGCCCCACCACGTGCCCCTGCCCCCCTCGTTCCCTTGGCCACCAAGGAAGCCCCGGCCGAACCCCATCTACAAAACCCCCTCCTCCCCTTTCCTCTCCGGCCGAACCAAACCCCAAGGGCGAAGCCCTGCCCAATTCCACCCAATCCCAACCCCGTGGAAGAGAAGGAGGAGAAGGAAGTGGAGGCGTGGGCGTGAGGAAGCCGAAGCCGCCCGAGGAGGAGGACGCCGTGCTGCCCGACGCCGAACCGCGACGCCGCGACGCCACCACGCCGGAGTCAAGGACGAAGAAGCCGCCGCCGAGCCGTTCCGCAAGCAGGACCGCGAGCCGCACCCCATCTTCGCCACGACGTTCGCGCCCATCTTCTTCCCAAGACCCGTGAGTACCCCGTCCTCTCCCTCGCCGTGCTCGCCATGGACGCCGTGCTCGCCGTGCGCCGCTCTGCTCTGTGCATCCATGGCCCTCGTGCCGGTTTGATCACCATGCCTGTCCGGCCGTCGAGCCGCACCCGTCTTGTGCAGGAGCCCCGAACCGAGCCTTCCCTCTTCTCCGTTTCCTCTTGCCCCGCGCCATGGCGCTCGCCGCCGACCACCGCGCTCCGGCGCCCGAAACCTTGCCCCCGCCCTTGTTTTCCCTGTTCGCGACCGACGCTCTTGACCCTTGAGCTTTGGAACACGCTTGACCACAGGCAGGAGGCCTGCGCCGCCACGACGCGCGACCGCGCCAGGAGGGCGCCGCCGTCGTGAACGCCGCCGCGTTCGCGCTCTGGCGCGCCGCGGAGAGCCACACGCTGGACCACACGTGAGCCAAACCGCACAAGCCGCACCGGATCCCGCCTCTTCCTTTGTATCGCTGACCAGTGGGCCCGGGTGTCTATGTCGCTGCCATGCGGGCCCGCCTTGTCAGCCGCGCCGGCTCTCCACCGCAACCGCAACCAGGCCGTGGGCCGTAATCGCTCGGCCCATTAACCCTTTTTCCCTCTTCCGGACCAGAGCATAAGTCTGATATCGCCCCTTAAACTCATGAAGCCCGTAATCAATCGGCCCGTGACCAGCCCGTCTACCCCGGCCTTTATCTTTTTCCAACCTGACAACCTGACCCCACCTGTCGGTCTCTCCCAGTCGCTGACACCTTGGACCCACCTGTCATCCTCTCTGACTCGCTGACCGGTGGACCTCGTTGACCGTTGACCATTGACCGGTCAACACTGACGTCAGCAGTGGCCGACCCCACTGATGACGTCATGCTGACGTCAGCATGCCACGTGGCGCGCTCAGAAGCTGACACGTGTCGCTTCCTGGTGCTGCCACGTGTCGATGTCTTTTCTTTTCCTTTTTTCGGAAATTCAGAAATAGGATTTATCTAAGAAAATTTATAATAAATTCATTCTAGCTCAGAAAATTATGAAACCAGTTTCTATAATTTTCTAAAATCTTGATCTACGCGTTAGAACAGGAGTTGAGTGCTTTTGGCTCTTCTTGCTTCTCTTTTGGAGTTTATTTGAATATAGATTCCGATGTATTTCTTTTCTCGTGATTAGGACCAACTGAGGAAGAGCAAGGAGGAGACAGCTACTACTACCACCACTCCGAAGAACAAACTGAAGAGGACTTCTACCAGACGCAAGGTTCACGCCCATCCGCTTTGAATCCTATTTAGGCATTGCAACTAGTATGCTAGCGCTTTAGTTTAATCGCATGATGATGATTATGACCTATTGCATAGCCTTGTTTAATTACCGTAATCCTTGATAAACCTGTTTTACTTTGATGCGATGCTTGCATGTGTTATGGGATGGTTGTGGTAGGATTCTTGGCGTGTGTGGGGGCAAAAACCCGGGAAAGGAGTAAGGGGTTTTGGGAACTTTGCGGGGGTGAGCAGATTAACTCGATCTTGTATCGAGGGCTGGGGTGTGTACTTGGGCACATCCTACGGAGTACCTGTGGCGGGTACATGTTCTTGTGTTACTTGAGGAGTTTGGCGGCAATACCTGTAATGGGTGCGCGATGCGGACCACTGGAGGTGGATACGCTTTTTGACGGTGACGCTCACCCCGGCACCAAAAACCGAGTTGGATTGCCTGGTTCATTGAACTACGTACACACCACTTACATCTACGGGGGGTGTTCCAGCCAACCTAGTTAAGTGTGGTACCCGGACTGTAAGGAGTTAGCGGAAGTGTATGGGGGAACTGGCGGTAGCCTTTTGTCCCCCGAAGGAGGCTCATACCCCGGGACTTGGCCACCGCGGGGGAGGCCATCACAGTTCTCGGACACCGAGTTGCGTCTTCAGTGTATCCTAAGCCGGGAAAAGCAGGAGGGTACCGTTCACTGGCCAGGGTCTGTGCTGTGGGTTGTGTTTCAAGTTGGCGACGGCCGGCTTTGCAGCCCGAGTGGGTCCAGGTGTACAAACTCTGCAGAGTCTAATCTATATATAGCCGCCGTCCGCGGTCAATGGACGCTCCAATGAATTTCACACAATCCGCCATTGTTTTAGGGATTTCTACTTCCCCTCTAGAGTAGGGCCTGCCTCGGGCAGTTGAGATGCGAAGGGTGGGAGCTTTCGCATCGCCTAGAGAGTGAAGAGTGGAAGATGCTTGGTGACGGGTACCTGGTGTGCCAGGAGTGCTCGTAGGTGTTGTGAGGATGGTTTTGGGATGAAGTGCTGCTTGCATAGGATTAACCTTAAGCCTATCCTTGATATTCTTATACTAGAATTAGGCCACTTAAAGCTTGCATTACGGATGGTGACGTGAAACTGTTCCAATCCTTGGGAACAGCTTATGATGAAACAAGTTATGAAAGCGAGTACGATAACAATGCTGATGGATGGTACAATTGAGGTTGCTGCTATGCTCAAGCTGAAGAGCCTGTGGGGATGACCGCCAAGACAGAAGACTAGCTACCGTTTCGCTTAGTATTTCATTTTGTCGCATTTAGCCCAAGGGGCTTGTAATAAACGTACTACCAGAGTTATCCACTATTGTAAGACTTCTATGTAATGTTTAAATGCTTAAATTCGAAGTATGGATGTGATATTCCGCTGAAATGAGTTCTGTACGTGTTAGCTGTTGATTCTGGGACTAACACTATGGTACAGGGATTCGGATTCTTAGAAATAAGAATCCGGGTCGTTTCATCCTAACTCTTGGTAGCATCTACGACGTGCACGTTTTCGGTGGGGTTGGTGGCAAACAGCTAGTTCTTGGTGGCTGGCCTATATATATCCCCTTGGTCGGTTTCTTCTGTCTCTTTGGACCTCATAACAACAGAGGTAATTCATGAGAGTTGCAAGGATCCTCTAGAGTGTTTAGATCAAGATCTTGAGTGAGAATTGAGCTGCTTTATGTCCTTATGTGCATCTAGCTTGAGCTTGGGTTTAGTCCTGATCAAGTGAAGGCTTGGGGGGGCCTATTACTCTTGGTGTTTGACGGCATCTAGACGGTCTTGGTGCTAGTGGAGTTCTTGGTGAGCTTTTGGAGATTGTGGGATCCCCAAGAAGTGAAGACTTGTACACAGTGTGAAACCCGATGTTTCGGAGATGGAGAATGCGTTATCTTAGTGAGCAATTGATTCTTGGTGAATCAAGATGGAGCTACACTCTTAGTGAGTGCTCCAACGTGGACTAGAGGGGAGCGTCAACTTCTTGACACCACGAGGAAAAAAAATCTGGTTGTCTTTGTGCTTTCCCTTTGCTTTCCTGCATTCAATTCAATCATTTACCTTCTTGTTGTGCATTCTTTGTTTAAGGACATGCCTTAGTGTGATCTTAGCATATCTTGAACTATTGATTTAAGCAACACTAATTGATAGGCTAAGGTTTACATTACTAGTTTTGAAAAGAAGTCCTAATTCACCCCATTCTTTGCCATCCATCCTTTCATGACCAACATGTCCAAATAGGACTGCCGGGTGACCGCACGCGGGACGCTGCCATGGAGACTGGAATGGAGAAGACGCCAACGGAACAAGGCATTGACCTTCTTGTTTCTCTTGCTGAATAGTTGAATAGTCAAGGGTGAGGGAGCATGGAAGGAGAAACCAGCTCACATACACATGTGGCCCTACAAGCTTATGTCGACCTTTCGTCTTTCTCACATACATGACAGGAAAATACAGAGACTATCCAGGTTGCCATTTAAGATACACCACGTGAGAGGAGAGGTAAAATTTAAAAATATTGGTAAAAAAGGTAAGATCAATGATGTCATCACATGCAAAACAGTTTTAGTAAAAAAACCTTAATTGTACAAACAAACATCCAAATCAAAATATGATTACACTAGTTTAATCATTTCAACAAGTACTTCCAAAAGAAAATCTCACTTGAGTATGTTTCAATCAAAATAATGACGAAGTTACTTTTCGAAATCATACTCTCTATCATATAAATTATAAGAGTTACTTAATGACATGTATGTTATTGATAAGTTACTTCACGTGTCATGAATTATAAGTTATTTTTGTATGTTTGTATGTTACATTCCATGGACTACAAAGTTGTGTTTTCTTACATTCACCGACTAGAATGCTACTTTTTAAACATTCACGTACTACAAAGTAGTCTTTTTAATATTCATACATTACATTTTAGAAGTATATAGTTATTTTTATAACATTCATATATAGACTTTGAAGTTAATTTTTCTAATATTTAAATATCAAAAATTAATAAACCAACGTTCCTTTTTTTTTAAATATGGCGGGATCAAACTTTCCATTCCGGGAAAGGTTGAGGACTCCATTTATATTTTAGGTTCATAAAAACCACATGATTCTCTATGGCCTGGAGCATGTATTTGTATGCCAACAAATAGCTATCTGCCCCATCAGGTAGTTTGTTTGTGGAGCATTTCCCAGAGGGTTTACCCTACATGCTTTGTTTCTTCCTTTAGTTTCCTTTCTTTTCTCTTTTTTTTTCTCTTACAGCCTTCTATCCACTGAGAATACACCATTTACCAATATTTGTATTAAAAAATTCTAATTTCACAAGGAAAATAAATCATCATTACAAAAATGTTCTAACTTGATAAAATGTTCCATCTTAAATTTGCTTTAATTTATTTCATGAAATATTACTTTTAAAGGTGTTAGTTCCATGAGAAAATATTCCGAATTGAATAAAAAATACTTTAGAACATATGTAGTATATAACTTTTATAAATGTACTAGCCATGAGATTTTTAAATTAAAAACATATTAAAATAAGATATTCTAGTTTTAAATATATTTCACCTTCACAATATGATAAGAATTAATATTTTAAGCAGAATATAATGTTTCGGTCAAAACATAAATGTCCTAATATAAAACCAAGTGAAATGTTGCAACCAGAAACAAAGTGTTCCATGCATGAAAATTGTTTAGAGTAATGTATGAAAAGTTAAGTAAGAAAAAAAGGTTTTTGTCAGAAGATAAAATTATTCTAAACACCAAGAACAATGTTCTAAGCTTGAAAAAAGTCCCCATAAAACTAGCTATTGTTTTCTGAGCATATGAAAATGTTTCCAAAAACAATAAAAAAGAAAAGATGTTTAAAACTAATTTCCACATCCCAAGGAGGAGTAGATCTCGATGGATGGATAGAGAGCCAACAACCTAGAAAGGTGTCTTACGTGAATAATACAAGATCTAATGCGATTTACGAATGTCTTGTTGGTCGCTATCACGGGGCGTGTTTTTTTTTTTGGTCGGGTGTTTGGTTGTGGTTGTGGTTGTTTGTTGTAAGTTGCTCCATTTCTACTGGCTGATGAAGCTCTTGTAGGTTGTTTTAAGGAAAAAAATTTAATTTACAGAGACACCCAATAATTTCTTGTTTCATACAAGTAGTGATTGTGCGAGATGGACAGCAGGAGAAAATGTAACGACATTGACATACGAAACACCATAATTAATGTGGAAATGGAGGTCATAAGCGATGGTTGGCTGCAAAATTCCCATCATCCATCCATCCGTCTCAGCCGGGTTGGTTGCAACTTGCAACTCTGGTCAGCAACTCTTTGCCGCCGGTGAGGTGGAGAGATTTGGATAGATGGAAATAGAAGAAGGCACAAGAGTTGACTCGTATTTGTTGCCCGCGACCTCGCTCGATCTTGTCCACAGCCGCCGCCGCTGCCGCAACGGTCATGGCGGGGACGACGGAAGACGTGGCCCGCCATGGAATGGATCAAAGCCGCCATGCCCCGTCGTTATCGGTTCGTCCCGCGCGGGTGATCGCTTCTTCATTTTTTTTCATAAACATAAATTGAACAAGTATTATATATATGAGGGAGGTTGTTCATTCTCGCCTCCAACTACTGTGTCATCATCCTGAAGAGAGAATCCCCAAATGGATATTTGCCTTTCTGCTGTCCTAGGTGAGATGACGACTAGATCCATAAATTTCCTAATCAGCAAAAGCTTCAAGCCGACGGCGGCGCTAGACTTGGAGAAACGCCTCCACAGAGTTGTGCTTCGGGCACAGGTGATCTTTGATGAGGCCGTGGGACGGAACATCACGAATCATGCTATGCTCCAGCAGCTCAACATGCTTAGAGACGCCATGCACCGAGGCTATTACATACTCGACACCCTCAGATACCAACCTTGCGACAAGGAGGACACCAATAAAGATCAGGATGTGAGTCACTGTTTATCTCCATCATCCAAACTAATTTCTCTGAAAGGTTTATGTTCCACTGCTACTAGAAGTGCGCAGGTTTTGAAACGAGTGCAAAAGGCGCTTGATGATTTGAGCTCTATGATCCTCGATGTGGAAGAGTTGGTCAAGTTCTTGGCCAGCTACCCTCGCCTGTACCGCCAGCCTTATAGCATGCATCTCCTCTTGGGTAACTGCATGTTTGGTCGCCATACGGAAGCACAGCTCATCATTAACTTCCTGTTGCATACCCAACCTAACAGTTCAAAAGAACCGGAGGTCCTGCCAATTGTTGGTCCAGGCAAAGTCGGCAAGAGCACCCTTGTCGCTCATGTTTGCAAGGATCAAAGAGTCCGTGATCATTTCTCAGAAATCCTGCTCTTGCACGACCATGATTTCGATGATGCTACGTTCACAGAAGGATGTGCAGTGAAACATCAGAATCGTGTGTTGAACTTGAACAAAGAGGAGAGATTGCTGGTTGTTGTTGAATTAGTTGGTGATCTCAGTGAAGATGCTTGGAACATGTTGTATTCTTCTTCTAAGTGGCGCATGCAAAACTGTAGTAAAATTATAGTCACAAGCCGGTCTGACAAGATCATAAAGCTTGGAACAACACGGGCTCTAACTCTTAAGTATCTGTCCCATGAAGCATATTGGTATTTCTTCAAGACTTTGGCATTTGGAAGCATTGATCCAGAGATGCACCCAAGGCATATGCACCTGGCCATGGAGATATCAGGGACTCTGAACAGTTGCATCATTGGTGGAAATGTCACTGCTAGTTTGCTGAGAGAGAACTTTGATGTCCACTTTTGGTGCAAGGTTCTGTCATTCTTGAGATGGTCTTTCCAGAGACATGTATCCAAATTTGGTGATAATCCATCTCATGTTCTGAACCAAGATAGACCTGCACATCTCGGGAGAATGGGTAGAACTTCTGAAGAAGTCACAGTTCATCCTAGCTATGATGAACTCTCTTTGCAAGAGGAGGTTCCGAAGATAAGACTCCAAGATGTGATTTATGGAAGCCTTAATCCCTGTGGCAAATTTCAGGCCCTGGTATGGAGCTCTACGATACCACCTTACCATAGCTATGTCTATACTTGTGAGATTCAAGAGATAAAAGCTACAGCTGCCAAGAGAAAGCGTTCCTCAAAAATGGAGTCTTTGTAAATTTTGTTGTTACCATGCTGTACGAGGATACCAATACCATGATACCTTTTTATATTAAATAATTTTTATTTTTTAAAATAGTAATTGATAAGGTGTCACAAGTATGTAGCATGTTATGTTGATAGGGTGTCAGAAATTAGTCAATAGCTGCCGCATGTACCTTTATTTTCACATGCTACTGTTTTCATGAGATATATATATATATCTCTATGAATCTATGATGATTTGCTTCTCATAGTTTTACTAGAGGCCGTGACATGCATTTTTCTCTTTGTGTTTTCAGTTAAACCCTTGTCCCTGGCTTCCTACATGCTCGATTAGTTTTTTGTGTAAAGGCCTATATATGTGAAATGCACGTGGATCTCCTCAAAGCACAAAATTAACAGACACTGCAAGAAGTTAAAGAAAAATATTTATACTATCAGAGTGAAGGGCACAGGAATATAGCATAAATTTTATAGTAACTACTTTCGGAAGAAATTGAACAATTCAAGGGATAATAGTAATTTAGGAGGTACGAGAGGTCCCTGCTTTATACGAAACCTTTTAGGTTCTAGTTTTCAGAAATGACAGACTTAATTTACACTTATAGACAGGTGACCGAACTAAACCCTGTTTTACAACATTATGCAGGAAATAAGATGATCAGTTGCTGCTACGTGCTAGCAAGCAATCTTCTGATCCCTCAACTCACTACGGGAAACAGCTCCTTTGCCATGTGCCACGCGCACACGGCAAAGGAGATTGACCCACGGCAAAGGCCGTGGGTCGCCCACGGGAAAGATCACACGGCAAAGGTTGGCCGGCAAAGAGGGCCTTCGCTGTGGGCCTATCCTCGGGCACTCGGCAAAGGCTTTGCCGAGTGCTAAAATGCACTCGTCAAAGACCCTTTTCCTGCACACCAAAAAAACCGAAAATAATAGCAAAAAAATTTATTTTAATGTGGGAAGGCCCTTTTCCTGCCTTTTTCGTGGAAAATTCACGCGCTACGCGGTCGGCGGGATTCGAACCCGTGACCTCTCTCTCGCGTGACCTCCTCTACCACTGCACTACACTCTCACCTATGACTAGATGCTGTTCTGATTCCTACCATATTATACTAAACTGAGTGTAAATTGCTTGTTTGAGGCACTAAACAATTTCAAATTAAAAAGTTATCAACTACAAAGTTTCATAACTTTTTGAAATCTACAAGTCTTATTTTGGTAGTTTCTCCATCTGAGGTCATTTACAAAATTTGAATTTCAAATTTGAGAACATTCAAACTTAGTTTTCGTTGACTAGATGATTTCAAATGAAAAAGTTATCAACTACAAAGTTTCATAACTTATTGTGATCTACAACTCTTATTTTGACTGTTTCTTCATCCGAGGTCATTTGAAAAAACTCAAATTTCAAATTTTAAGAACTACAAACGTACTTTTCATTAGCAAAACAAATTCAAATTAAAAAATTTTAAACTACAAAGTTGTATAACTTCTGAAGATCTACAACTTTGATATATGTTATTTCTTCATCCGATGTAGTGAGAGTAACATTGTTCATAAATCTTATATATCTCTCTTATAGTTTCAGGAGACTCTACGAGAGATATAGATTTTGTGAACAATATTCATATGAATTTGTCGATGAAGAAATGACCAAACTAAAAGTTTTACATCTTGAGAAGTTATACAATTTTGTAGTTTAAAACTTTTTGATTTGAATTTATTTACTACTTCAAAATATGGTTTTAATTATCACTTTGCCGAGTGCAAAAAAAAAACACTCGGCAAAGATTTTTTTGCTGAGTGCATTTTTTTGACACTCGGCAAAGATTTTCTTTGCTGAGTGTATTTTAAAAAACACTCGGTAAAAATTTCTTTGCCGAGTGTTACACTCGGCAAAGAAATCTTTGCCGAGTGCTCGAAAAATTGCACTCGGCAAAGAGCTTGACACTCGACAAAGGACGGATTTCCCATAGTGACTTCCGTATCTCACAGCTATACGCGTAGCTGTAATGGGGTGGAATGGAAGATTTCCAACCCAGAGCATCAAACTTTCCTTGAGGTCTAGAGCCTCCGAACAGAATATCTGCAACGACACCTTTGGAACATCTGCACGCGTAGAAGAGTTTATCTGATAGTCATCGAGGTACACGAACTGCTTTGCTGCTTCCTTGGTGTATCCGGGCTTGGTAATTCCCAAAGGATTAGTTTCAGTACTTTGGTCTGCATCATACTTGATGAGGTTCCTCTTCTTGAATTCTCTCAGGACTGCCAATGCGAAGCTCCAAAACTGCGTGCTGAAATTTGATCTTAGTAGTGCACTGAAGATGTTGGCGGCCGCGAAACTCGTATCCATCTCAGCTGCCATGTCCATGGCAATTGACACCAGTTTGGGGTGATCTGTGGCATCCATGCTCCCAAAAACACGCGCTTTGAAGAAATACCAATAAGCTTCCTGACTCAGGGGATGTAACTTAAGGGGTTGTGTTGTCCCAAAACTTGCAATCTTTTCAGACCGGCTTGTGACTATGATTCTGGTAAAACATGGAATGTGACTTTTATAGGTGGAGTAAAATCCTCTCAATAGACACTCCATGATAGTCTCATCCAGACCTTTGGAATTCCTCTCCCCATCTAGTTCAACAATGACTAATACCCTCTCTTCATTTAAGACATGTCGTTGATGTTTGATTACGCCGCCACTTCTGAGTGACATTGCTGCATGTTCATCTTTAAGATCACCAAGGGTTAAAGATACTATTTGTGAGAAGTGATCTCGCACCCTTTCATCATTACAGACATGCTCGACATGGTGCTCTTTCCACATCTTCTAGGGCCCAGAATTGTTAGCACATCTGGCTCCAAACTAGTCTACTACCATGAAGAATCTTTTCTTCTAGTAGAAAGGCGATAACATGTTCCATCTCCATTTGGCGACCGAACATGCACTTATCCATGAACATGTACACGCTGTAGGGCTGCCGGCCCAAGCGAGGACATCCGGTCAAGAAGATGACGAACTCGTTGACGTCAGCAACGGTGGTCTCTAGGCTTTCAACAGCATGCTGCAGCGAGTCCCCACTCCGATCACTGCTGCCGCCACTGGTTCTGATCATCAGACATACGCGTTTGGAAGGACTGAAACGGGACAGGGCAGAGGCACGCCTCACCTCGCCATCTCCGGTGTCTCGGCGGCGCTCCTCGCTAGCTATACCGCGGCGTCCGGAAGAAGACATGTCCAGCACGTAGGATCCTCTATACAGCTCCTCTCTCAGCTTCCTCAGCTGCCGCAGCATGGCGTGGCCCGTGATGCGCCGTCCCTCCGCCTCCTCGACGATGACTTGAACCCGCAGCAGCAGCCGTTGTAGGCGGTCTGACCTCTCGTCGGCGGCGCCTGCTGCCGTCCGGTTCAGGTATCTGTCCATGCCGAAAGTGATAGATCTAGCAACAAGGTCACCCGTGATGGCAGAGACGAGTACCTCCATGGCTGGGACCTGCAACAAGCTTCATTAATAATGAGCTATAAGATGATGAAGAGAGATGATAGTTTCAACTTTTTTTAGAACGTAGATAGTTTCAACATTCAAGAGTTGCTGGACCTTGATAGCAGTATGTACCTGAATCTGAATTTAATGTGTTACTGTGGGAGAGAGGAAGATCGATCAGAGCGTATGCTATTTGTTCAGACGCGGCAGAAAGGCTGATTGGTTGGTTGCTGGTTGGGCTTCTTCTCGCCGCCGGTGAGGTGGAGGCCGGGATGACGCAGCTTGCCGAGAACGACCAACACGTCCGAAGAGGACTGCTGACTGACCGCACGCCGGAACGGAGAAGACACCGACGGAACAAGGCATTGACCTCTTCTTCTTGTCTTTCTCGCTGAATAGTTGAATAGTCCAACAAAGCTTATCTCGACCTTTCGTCTTTCTCACATGCATGACAGGAAAATACAGCAGGTTACCATTTACAAGGGAGATATACACCACGTGAGAGTTGAGGTAAAAATATTGGTAAAAAAGATAAGATCGATGATGTCACTACATGCAAATCAGTTCTAGTAAAAAAAAGCCTTAATTTTACAAACAAACATCCAAATTAAAATACGATTACAATGTTATAATCATTTCAACAAGAACTTCAAAAGAAAATCTCACTTGAGTATGTTTCAATCAAAATAATGAAGATACATTTAGAAATCATACTCTCTAGTATAAATTAGTAAAAGAGTTGTACTTACTGACATGTATGTTATTGATAAGTTACTTCACGTGTCAAGAATTATAAGTCTTCCTCGCTAGCTCTATGTTTTCACATCCTGGCGGATGAGGGGCGATGAGGAATCGTCTGCGACTCCGCCGGCCCGGAGCAGTCGCTCATCGGCGAAGAAACAGCCGCCGTTGGCGTCTAGTGGGGATCGGCGATCCGGAATTTCCGGACCTGATCAGCGATCCGAAATTTCCGGTCCTGTATGTCAGGATGCGAACTTTCAAAAATCGGCGTCGGGTTCTCGGCTATTGGGCCCAAGGCCGATGGAATACCTGTCTAAGATGTGGCCCAGCCCGACAGTGCCGTACAGGCCTACTGCCGGGCTCGTCAGCTTGTTCTCACATACCGGACGTAAACGGCTAAACCCTAGGGCACCTATTCTCCGGTCAGCTCTTTCCCGCGCGCGTGCGTCGTACGTAGCCGCCGCAGTTTCAGCACCGATGGAGAACAATGGCGCTAACCAGGGGCCTCATCGTGGGGGTGCACCGAACAGGGGTGGAGGCAGAGCTGCCGGCCAACCAGCTGCGTTCGACCGCGGTGTCGTCCAGCCGCCGGTGTTCCATCCTGGATATGGCGGTGATTACTCTGGCCATGGGCGGGGAAGGTACAATGGAGGGCCTCGCAACCATGGTGGCCGCACAGCCGGTCGCGCTCCTGGGCGCGCTCGTGGAGGGTCGTTCCGGGCGCCATCTGTTCCCGTGGGATCGACCTCCAGTACGCCGACGGCGGCCCAGGCGGCACAGGCCGCTGCGCTGCTTCAGCAAGCACTGGCGGCGATGGCGGGAAGTGCCAACATGATGAGGGCATCGGACGTCAGTGTGGACAGCAAAGCTGCTGGTCTTGAAGGTCCGGCGAAAGTTGGTACAGGCACTGATCACCCTGAATCTTCGGCAACAGGGGCAATTAGGGGTGGTAAAGTGCCGTACTGCTATCGTTGTCTTACAAAAGGACACAAGATGGAAGGGTGCACACAGGAATTTTATTGCGAAATTTGTGATTGTAAGGATCATTCCATGGAGCGGTGTCCAATCTACCGCTCTGTGCAGCCAGACAAGACCAAGACGGCACCTTTTGCTAAGGTTTGTGGCTATGCAGTGGAAGGCCTCGGATTTTATTATATTAATTCGCCGGAGAATCTGAAGAGCAAAGTAGAATCGAAGGCTGCCATTATCAGAGTCACTGGCGGGGTACTTACAAAAGAAAATGTTGCGGCTGAATTGGAGAGGCTGGTTCCAGGTGGATGGAGATGGAATGTGCAGGACATGGGGGCTAATACTTTCAGAACAATTTTTCCATCTAAGGAAGAATTGAAGAGAATGGTTGGGTGGGGTTTGCTTCATACCAAGTTGCATGGCATTACTATGCGGCTAGAAGAAGGGGCTGGGGGTGATGCAGTTAAATATGTGATGCCTAAGGTTTGGGTCCAGTTTTCTGGTTTACCTGATGAATTGAGGGAGTTTCCTGTCATATGGGCCGTTGGTTCCATTCTTGGGGTCTCCAAGGCGGTGGATATGAAGTTTACTAGGAAATATGGAAGAAGTCGCCTGCAGGTACTGGTTATGGATCCAAGTATTATTCCACAAATTGTGGATGTAGTAATTGGAGACTATCTATATGAACTTCAATTTAGAGTTGAGGAAAATATGGATGCTAACAATCCAGAGCCTATGGATCTTGATTTTGGTTATGATGATAATGGGGGACAACAAGAGGGTGGCGAGCAGCCCAAAGAACCAGAGGCCAAGGACACTGGAAAGAAAAAAGAAGAGCCGAGGAGCATCTACAAAGGCTCTGCATCTGCTCCTGCTCCTCCTTCTAAAAAAGCTACTGTTGTAGGAGTGCCTAATTCTTTTGTTGGGGTACCTGATTTCGAGACTGTAGCTGATCAGCAAATGGACCTTGGTCCGGTCCTGGCAGTGGGGAGTGGAACTCCTGTACCGGCTCCTGTGGTGCAGCAGAAGGACGGGCCGGTCATGGCCTCGGACACGCCAGCGGCTGGTGCGGGCGCAGAGGCTACGGTGGCGAAGGTTCCTGCACAGGGGCAGCCAGAACCGGCGCAGGTGGTGGCGTCTGGAGCTGTGCAGGGACTGGTACCGGTTTCGCAAATGGTGCTTCAGGCTGACCAGAGGGGACAGGCGATTCCGGAGACAGGAAGAAGTGTTGAGGTGCTGGCTGCTATTCCTGAAGTGGCGGACTCCGGTCTACGCCGCAGCAAAAGGAGGTCGTCGACGTGCGACGATCAGATTGAACAGCAGGCCATGAAACTCAAGGCAAGTAAAGATTCGGATGACAAAAAAACAGGTGAACACTGCAGTTCTTCCTTTTTGTTTTTTCCATCTGATAATATTCATGCAAATTTAATTTCTTTAGGAATTAATTTAGGCAAGGATGGTACTAGTGCCCAGGAAACTATCTCAAAATTTAAATCTGTAGAGGAATTAAGGTTAAGGGAGTCTAGGATTATTGATGTCAAAACGGATACCTTAGACGCCGAGGCAAAAAATATAGAAATAGAGGAAGAAGTAGATAACTTCATTCTTAATCATCTTTGTGGTGATATTATGGATGAGGTTATGGATTCTAGCAGTGATCATAGCGATCTTACTGTGACGTTATCCGAAATTAGGAGTCAAAGGACGATGAGTAAGAATAATAAGGTTTATAAATGAAAGGTATTTTCTGGAATAGTGATGGGTTTCGAGACCCAAAAAAACATAGATTTATATCCGATTTAACAAAGGAGCACAACTTAAGTTTTATCGCCATATCAGAAACAGGAAGGAAAAATTTTACTGATCCTTTCCTTAAAAACCTATGTGGTGGAAGGAATTTTCTATGGCATACTAAAGAACCTAGAGGCAGGTCAGGTGGTATTTTACTTGGCATTGATCTAGAGGTTTTTGACATAGGCGCGATAGATGAAGGGGACTACTATGTGAAGTTTCATTTGTGCAATAAAAGTGACAGTTTCAAATGGGCTCTAGTAGTAGTTTATGGCCCGGCACAACAAGAGTTTAAGGAACAGTTCTTGTCAGAACTTGTTCACATGTGTAGTCATGTGTAATTTCCAATTTTAATTGGGGGCGACTTTAACATATTAAGAAGTCCATCCGAGAAAAACAATAATAATTATGACCATCGTTGGCCGTTTCTTTTTAATACTATAATTGATGGTCTAGATTTGAGAGAGCTAGAATTATCAGGTAGACAATACACATGGGCAAACTCTTTGCAAATCCCGACATACGAAAAATTAGATAGAGTATTAATGTCAACGGAATGGGAGCAAAAATACCCACTCTCAAATGTAATTGCTCTATCTCGTGACATATCTGATCACACTCCATTACTTCTTAATACTGGAGAGTCATCTTCGAATGTTAACCAGCGGCAATTCAAATTTGAATTGGGATGGCTACTTCGTGATGGTTTTCATGATATGATCAAAGAAATTTGGGAAAGTGCGTGCCCAGGGGCAACACCTTTAGAGACATGGCAAAATAAAATTAGGAGAGTACGTCAATATCTTAGGGGTTGGGCGACTCATACTAGCGGGATCCTTAAGAGAGAGAAAAAGAGAATATTAGATAAATTGGATAGTCTTGACAAAAAGGCTGAACAATCCATTTTATCCCCTCAAGAACTAGATTTGAAACACTATCTCAAAAATAGAATAGCTAAAATGCTTCGAGAAGAAGAGATAAAATGGTACCAGCGAGCTAAGGTAAAGGAATTGTTAGAAGGTGATTCTAATACCAAATACTTTCACCTTGTTGCAAATGGTAAACATAGAAAAACTCGGATTTATCAGCTTCAAGATGGGGATAAAATAATTAAAGGGGACAATGACTTAAAAAAATACATAACAACCTTTTACAAAGGTTTGTTCGGCCCACCAGAAAATAGTAATTTTATTCTGGATGAGCTTCGGACAGATGATATCCCTCAAGTAACAAATATAGAGAACGAAATCTTAACATCCCCATTCACAGAAAATGAGGTTAGAGAGGCCATTTTTCAGATGGAGCAAAATAAAGCTCCAGGTCCTGATGGTTTCCCTGCGGAATTCTATCAGGCTTTCTGGAGCACTATCAAGAATGATTTAATGTCTTTGTTTACAGAATTTCACAAGGGAGAGCTGCCTTTATACAGTCTTAATTTTGGTACAATAATCTTGTTACCAAAATGTAGAGTGGCGCTTAAGATACAACAGTACAGACCAATATGTCTACTGAATGTTAGTTTCAAAATTTTCACTAAAGTAGCGACTAATAGAATATCACTCGTTGCCCAAAAGGTAGTTAGCCCATCGCAAATGGCTTTTCTACCTGGTAGGAATATCATGGAGGGAGTGGTTGTCCTTCATGAGACTATTCATGAACTACATAGAAAGAAACAGAGTGGAGTGATTTTCAAAATTGATTTTGAAAAAGCTTATGATAAAGTTAAGTGGAGCTTTGTACAACAAACACTGCGAATGAAAGGCTTCTCACAAAAATGGTGTACGTGGATAGATGCTTTCATTCAAAAAGGACATGTGGGTTTAAAGATTAATGACCATGTCACTGAGAATTTTCAAACCTTTAAAGGACTTAGACAAGGAGACCCATTATCTCCAATATTATTTAATATTGTAGCGGATATGTTGGTGGTCCTTATTAATAGAGCAAAGAATGAAAACCAGATTAAAGGTCTCATTCCTCATTTAGTAGATGATGGTTTATCTATCTTACAATATGCGGATGACACTATTCTTTTCATGGATCATGACATTGAAAAAGCTACGAACATGAAGTTGTTGTTATGTGCGTTTGAACAATTGTCTGGTCTGAAAATAAATTTTCATAAAAGCGAGATCCTTTGCTTTGGTCAGGCCAAGGAAATGGAAAACCAGTATGCTGCATTATTTGGTTGTCAGTCTGGCAAATATCCATTTCGATACCTTGGCATACCAATGCATTTTAGACGCCTTAATAAATCGGATTGGCAAGTAATCGAAGGAAAATTTGAGAAGAAATTGAGCAGTTGGAAAGGAAAACATATGTCGGTCGGGGGACGTCTGATTCTTATTAATTCTGTGCTGACTAGCCTAGCTATGTTCATGCTTTCTTTTTTTGAGGTACCAAAAGGTATACTAGAAAGATTAGATTATTATCGGTCTCGGTTCTTTTGGCAGTCTGATGAACATAAAAAGAAATATAGATTAGCCAAATGGAGCATTCTTTGTCAACCGAAGGACATGGGAGGGCTGGGAATTAAGAATCTTGAGATCCAGAATAGATGTTTGCTAAGCAAATGGCTTTTTAAGCTGATTAATGAAGATGGTATATGGCAGAGGTTATTAAGGAAAAAATACATTAATAATCAGACTATTGCTCAAGTGGAAAAGAAACCTGGAGACTCTCATTTTTGGGCTGGTCTAATGAAGGTTAAGAGTGATTTCCTTAGCTTTGGTTCTTTCCAGTTAAATGATGGGCAGCAAATTAGATTCTGGGAAGATAAGTGGCTAGGAAACTTCACCTTGAAAGAGCAATATCCGAGTCTTTTTCATATTGTGCGTAAGAAACATGCGACGATAGCCTCAGTCTTTGATAGAATTCCTCTTAACGTCTCGTTTAGGAGAGCACTGGTTGGGCAAAATTTGGCTTTATGGTATAATCTGGTCTCCAGAATCAGTCATATAGGCCTAAATAACCATTCTGATACTTTTAGATGGAATCTTAACCAGTCCGGATTATTTTCAGTTAATTCTATGTATAATGCTCTTATGGCTAATAGTCAAGCGCGTCGCATTAAATATCTATGGAAGTTAAGAATGCCGCTAAAAATCAAAATCTTTATGTGGTATCTTAAAACAGGAGTAGTCCTTACAAAAGATAATTTGGCACGTGTTATGGCTAGTTTATTGACTGATGAACACTAATGGCAGATGAGTTAACACCCAGCTCGCCCTCCTCTGAGGCTCTGAGCACCAGGATTAACTTCTGCATAATCCCCAATCTTCAGCCGCAGCTGGTACATAAAGACTCAACTCCCTAACAACTTATCCCTAATTATTAGGCCGGCTTAAGCTAATTTGTTCCTGGCCGAAATACTTAACAAACACTAACAAACTTAAGCTACTTTCTAGCCACTGACTGCCGGCGATCCTCCCTTCTTCTTGCTCCTGAATTGCTTCCCAAAGAATGTGTCCATAACACTTCCACCCTCCTGACAAAAAAGCTCGTCCTCGAGCTTGAAAGTTGGGTACCGCTCCTTGAACTGATCAATAGGCTCCCAAGTTGCTTCAGCTGCAGTGCCACCGACCCACTGGACCAGCAACTCCCAAGAAGCACTTGTGGGGCGCGCGCGCACCACCCGGGCCGGCGTAGGAACAGCCCGTCCGTGGACGATGTGAGGAAGGGGCACCGGGCTGTCGGGCAGATCACCGTGATGCTTCTTGAGGAAAACGACATGGAAAACATCATGGATGCGAGCTTTGGGAGGAAGGCGAAGCCTGTACGCCAGCTTGCCGACGCGTTCCAACACCATGAACGGGCCGTAGTACCGCGGCGCGAGCTTGGCATTGGTCTTGGCGGTGATGTCTGCTGCAGAGCGTCGGTGGAGGCGAAGCCACGCCCATTCGCCCACCTCAAACTCGACGTCGCGATGATCCTTGTCATAGGCGGTCTTCATGCAGCTCTGGGCCAGAAGAAGGCGATCCCGAATGTCGGCCAAGAACTCATCGCGCTGTTGAAGCTGCTTGTCCAGGGCCACCACCCGCGCCACGCCGGGCTCGTAGGACATGAGCGTCGGCGGATCGCGGCCATAGACCACCTTGAACGGCGTCGTCTGCAGCGCCGACTGATAGGACGTATTATAGCAATACTCGGCCCAGGGAAGCCAACGCAGCCAGCTCCTCGGACGGTCACCAGCCAGGCAGCGCAGGTACATGGCGAGCACCCTGTTCGTGACCTCCGACTGGCCGTCGGTCTGCGGCCGGAACGCCGAGCTGAGGCGGAGCTTGACACCTGACAAGGCGAACAACTCCGTCCAGAACGCGCTGGTGAACACCGGATCGCGGTCGCTGACGATGGAGCACGGCAATCCGTGGAGCTTGACTATGGAGTCGAAGAAGGCCTGCGCGACCGTGATGGCGGTGTAGGGGTGGCCGAGGGCGATGAAGTGCGCTAGCTTGGAGAAGCGGTCGACCACCGTGAGGACCACCGACTTGCCGCCCACCTTGGGGAACCCCTCCACGAAATCCATTGCAATGTCACTCCAAACAGTGGACGGGACATCGAGCGGTTGCAGAAGGCCGGCGGGATGGAGGTGCTCGGTCTTGTTTCGCTGGCAGACGGCGCACCCCCGGACGTACTCCCGCACGATCTTGGAGGCGTGAGGGTTGTAGAAGGAGGCGC
>CM014271.1:86906423-86924761 GCA_004135705.1 Alloteropsis semialata | reverse complement strand
ACCAAACTTATATTTCTATTATTTAAATATTTAATTTCAAAAAAGAGTTAACCAACGTTCCTTTTTTTGGAAATATGGTGGATCAACATTTTCCATTGTAGGAAAGGCTAAGGACTCTCCATTTAAAAATAGAGAGCCCCCTCCATTTATATTTTAGGTTCATAACCGACACTTTTCTTTCAGTGGTAGGCGACGTGCCCGTCGATAGCGAGGCGCCTGTGGTGACTTCGTCAATCTCAAGATCGGAACAGCCAGCCCAGTCTCTCATAGGTGCTCATAGGGGTAGGGTTTGCGTGCGTGTATTCATAGGGGTGAGTATGCGTGCGTGTGTGAGCGTCTGCGTCTGTACTGGTCTTTCGCAAAAAAAAAAAAAACACATGATTCTCTATGCCTGGAGTGTAAATTTGTGTGCCGACAAATAGCTATATACCCCATCCGGTAGTTTTGTGGCGCATTTGCCAAAGGGTTTACCCTACATGCTTTGTTTCTTCCTTTATTTTCCTTGCTTCTATCTTTTTTTTTCTGTTACAACCTTCTATCCGCTTAGGATACACCATTTACCAATATTTGTATTAAAATATTCTAGTTTCACAAGGAAAATAAATCAAAGTTACAAAAAATGCTTTGACTTAATAAAATGTTTCATCTTAAATTAGATTTAATTATTTCCATGAAATATAAATTTTAAATGTGTTAGTTCCATGAGAAAATTTTCCAAATTAAATAAAAAATAATTTAGAGCATATGTAGTCATGAGATTTTTAAATTATATAAAAAATAAAATCTTGAATAGAAAGGTGTCTTACATGAATAATACAAGATCTAATGCGATTTACGAATGTCTTGTTGGTCGGTAGCTATCACGGGGCGTGTGTTGTGTTTGGGTGTTTTTTTTTTTGGTCCGGTGTTGGTTGTTGTTGTTTGTTGTAAGTTGCTCCATCTCTAGTGCCTGATGAAGCTCTTGTTGGTTGTTTTAAGAAAAAAAAAGTTAATTTACATAGAGACACCCAATAATTTCTTGTTTCATAAAAGAAGTGGTTGTGTGAAATGGACAGCAGGAGAAAATGTCACGATTAAGTTGACAATACGAAACACCATAATCAATGAGGAAATGGACTAATGGTGGTCATCAGCGAGAGTGTAGCCAGCTATACACTGGTGGCCGACAAAATTCCCGTCCATCCATCTCAGCCGTTGTTGGTTGCAACTCTTGGTCAGCAACTCTTTGCCGCCGGTGAGGTGGAGAGATTGGGATGGAGGTAGAGAACAAGGCACAAGGGTTGACTCTTATTTGTTGCCCGCGCCCTGGCTCGGTCTTGTCCACAGCCACCGCCGCCGCCGCCGCCGCAGACGGCCATGGCGGGGACGACCGAAGACGCGACCGGCCACGGCATGGATCAAAGCCGCCGCCATGCCCCGTCCCGTCTTTATCGGTTCGTCCCGCGCGGGTGGTCGCTTCTGCTCGTCGTTTCCACGTTCCCACCTCCAGGTATTCATACGTCCATACTCAAGCCTCAACTTCAATCTGAGGAATAATAGCTCCGCCTTTTGTTTGCACCTTATTACTCCGTCGCTAGATCCCATCAACCCATCTAATTTTTCACCGGATTGGGAATTTGGGTTTTGGGATACGGTAGTTGTAAATCATCTCAGTGCATTTCAGATGACATAAATGGGAAGGTGAATCAGTGAATGCTTGTTTTTTGTTTGTTTGATTACTGTCAAAAAACATATGCTGCTCAGCATAATATACTTTGATACTTCCATGTTTTCTATAGATCTCCTCTGTGTTCTTTCTCAAAGTTGCATATTGCCAATTCGCCATAACTTTATTGTGTATCAGCGATACTTAGGGATAGAGCCTAGATTTCTCCTTTGCAATAATCGAATACTCATGTCTGTCCTGGTAGGATACAGGGTTTCAGCCTACCTTTCTTCAAAAGAAAAAAGAATCAGAGAGGGCTGGTAGAGTTATTTGGGAAATTTTGACTGAAATTTGAATTGACTTCATCCAAACAAATAACGAAGTTACAGATATATACACGTTTACAGGAGTGAGTGATAGAACCGCAAGTCACTGATTTTCGGTGGTTTTTTTTTTTTTGCTGACATCCTGAACACTGGTAGAATACATGGGAAATCAGAGGAAGTAACCTGTAAATCTCAAAAGTATATCTGCACCATAGCAGTGCAGCTACTCGCTTTGCTGCCAGATAGAGAATCCTGAACAATTGGCTGTTTGACATTGACTTCACTTAATGTCACTCATGCCAGGGGTGTTGATCTCTACTCTTTCAAGCATCTCCTGTATTTTTAATGCCATGTTTACTTAGCAGAGATATACACACTTAGCAGGACGACTGAATTTAGACAGGGATAAACAGTGGCTCGTGTCATGGTCATTGCCATTCTCTTCTTCTGGGTTTTGCCATGTGGTGGATAGCATGTAGTAGCAGCCCTGGCACATCACTTCTTTTAGCGTGCTTTGTTGCTGACACATTACTGAATTTTTGGTGCAGAAGCATACATTGTAATCTCCATGTGCTCTCCTCCTTTCATGATTCTGAATTCAAATATATATCAACCAAGGAGAGGGATCTAATGGCAAGATCCCCCAATGTTTATTTTTTTGAAAGAATGTGAGATCACCCATGATGGCAGAGATGATTGTCTCCATTATATATTGGGAAGTACAACTATTACATGATGGTGTAATGGTCAAAATAGGCCTAGGAGAGTTGTAGAGTGACTCTAGTTTTCAGGTGCCTCATGATCTTCGTTTTGCTTTGATTAATAAGCCTCTCACATGCTGTCAAATATCCCAACTTAAATGACAAGCGTAGATTTTTCTCACATGCTGTCAAATATCACAACTTAAATGACAAGCGTAGATTTTTTTTAGTATGCACAACCTATGGTCGACATCTAATTGGTTCAACCTTTGATTGGAAAAAAGCCAAATGATGTTTTTCTAGCCTGCTGAGTAAGACTACATTTTAAATTTTAGGGGCCTCCGGGCTTGTTTGGAATGCCGGACGAAGGAAAGAAGCATATATAAGTAGGACAAACGAGCGGCAAGTTTCAAGTACCTGCTGAGCACTGGTGCACAACTGCATCTCCATTGCAGTATCTTCCTGTGTGGAGTACTCCAGCCTGCAAATGGAGATTCTATTGTCTGTAGTCCTTGGTGAGGTGGCCACTAGATCCATAATTTCTTCATCAGAAAATTCTCCAAGCCACAGGCACTAGATGTGGATGACCGGATCCGCAGGATCTTGCTCCGGGCGCAGGTCATCGTCGATGAGGCCATGGGACGGCATATCACAAATTATGCCATGCTCCAGCAGTTGGATATGCTGAGAGACGCCATGCACCGAGGCGATTACATACTCGACACCTTCAGATACCAATCTCACGATGAGGGCTCCAAAGATCAGGCTGTGAGTCATTATTTATCTCTGTCCAAACTAAATTCTCTGAAAGGTTTCTGTTCATCCAATAGAAAGATAAAGATTTTGGAACAACTGCAAGAGGCCTATGACTCTTTGAGCTCGATGGTCCTTGATGTGGAAGGGCTGGCTTTGTTCTTGACGAGCTACGCTCGCCTGAACCGCCAGCCTTATAGCATGCATCTAGTCCTGGGAAACTGTATGTTTGGCCACCAAACGGAAGCAGAGCTTGTCCTCAACTTCCTACTGCACACACCACCTAATGGAGCTGAAGAATTGGAGGTACTGCCAATTGTTGGTCCTGGTAAAGTTGGTAAGAGCACCCTTGTCGCTCATGTTTGCCATGAAGAACGAGTCCGTAATAATTTCTCTGAAATTGTGTTCTTGAATAACCATGATTTCAGAGATGAGATGGAAAAATTTGAGAAGAATTATCAAAATTTTACGTTGAAAAACGTTGGGAGAATGCTAATTGTTATTGAGATGGCTGGAGACTTCGTCAATGAAGGTGAGTGGAAGAGGCTGTATTCTGCTTTTAAACGGTGTGTGGCAATTGGTAGTAAAATCATAATCACAAGCCAGTCTGACAAGATCACAAAACATGGAACGACGAGTGCAGTTACACTGAAATATCTATCCCACGAAGCATACTGGTACTTCTTCAAAACACTTACGTTTGGAAGCACAGACCCCATGATGCACCCGAGGATGGCCTACCTGGCCATGGAGATATCCAGGACGCTGAACGGGTCTCTCTTGCATGCAATGACCACTCTCTGTTTGTTGAGGGACAACTTTGACGTCCACTTTTGGTGCAAGGTTCTTGCCTTTTTGAGAGGGCTCATCAACTGGCATGTCTCGAAATTCGGCGAACATACATCTGATGCTCTGGACCGGAATAGACCAGCACATATTTGGAGAATGCTTAGCACTTCTGAACAGGTCATGGTTTATCGTCAGTATGAGTGCTCTTCACAAGAGGAGGCTCCGAAGATATAGCATTGCGAGATGTGATTTATGGAAGCATTAAGCCTTCTGGGAGATTTGAAGCCCTAGTATGGAGGTCTCCAATACCTCCCTACTATAACTATATTTATACTTGCGAGATTCGAGATCTAAAAACTACAACTTCTAAGAGGAAGCGTTCTTAATTATGGCATTTGGAAGCTTATGTTGGTGTATATCTGTACATGTTTTGATTGGGTGGCACTAGTCACAAGTTACAGATCATAGTAATGAAAATGATGATAAGATGTCACATGCTACAACCGTGGCAAACAATTAATACTACTACCTTGCCCTATCTATACTATAAAGAGAATAACATTTGAAAACAATTCTCACCTAAAGCCTACCCAGCCTTACCCCTCACAGCTTCCTTAGATAGGCCCACAAGGCAGACCAAAAAGTTTGACGAAGGGGGGGGGGAGAGGGAAATTTTGATAGTTGCAAAATAGCTGCGGCCAAAAGTTTAAATTTTTTGTCACCAAGCTCTGATTTACCCGCCCATGTGTAATCCCGCCCCAATTGCAATCCCGGTCCAAATTGCCTGCCTTTTTTGGTGTCAAACGATTTCAAAATTTAAAAATGCCGCACGCCAAAACTCCATCACGCCAGAACTCCATCAGCCCCCTTATTTCTTTCCTTTTTCTTTCATCTTTCAATTGCCTGCCTTTTTTGTGTCAAACAATTTCAAAATTAAAAAATGCCGCACGCCAAGACTCCATCACGCCAGGACTCCATCAGCAAATGCCGCCATCAGCAAATTGCCTGCCTTTTTTGATGCCAGGTTTCGAAATTTTAAAATGTCTAGGACTCCATATTATTTCTTTCCTTTTTCTTTGACGCCAGGACACCATCGCCGCATGCCCCTAATTTTTTATGCCAGGAATTTGATGCCAGGACTCCATGTTCCTTAGGAATTTGGTGCCCCTAATTTTTGATGTCAGTGATGCTCAGTGCCTCCAAACTCGTGCCTCCAAATTTCTCTCGTCTGTCTCTGTTCTGAATCCATGCGGAACCAGTGACAGGGATCGCGGCCGGTTTCTGAACCAGGGACATGGATCGCGGCCAGGTAAACATTACGAGTTCTCGTGACTTTGTTTGGGGAATCACAAACTATGGCGGCTAATTTCGTTTCTTTGTTAGATGGACAACAATCGGAATCCCCTTGGTGACATTACAAACACGACAAATCCGCGGACGGGAAATAATCGTAAGAGAAAGGGTTCGACTACGTCGCAGCTGCCAGTTTCATGTGATGCAGAAATTACCGCGCCTCGTGGTACGTCTATTGCTTTATGTTATCAGATGCGTAATAATAAATTAGATGTTCTGAATGTTTATTATTCAAACATTGCAGTAGAAATTGATGAGATAGAGGAACATCAGAGGGCTGTTAAAAGACAAAAGGCACGCGACCGATACGCAAATATGCCTGAGGATAAAAAGGCAGAGCTAAAAGCAAAGAAGAAGGCAGAAAAAGAGTCATCCAATGTGCCGCAACAGGCAGAGTTGTTCTACTTCGATGCACTGTTCCTAAAAGTAGGTGCATCTCTTCCTCGGAATTTGTCAGGCCTAAAATTCCTCTAATTTATCAATTGAGTTGTTGGTCATTAATTTTCCACACCACCTTTTTTTCAGGCATGCCACTGAAATTCTGAAATGGTTTTTGTCAGCTCTGATCTAATTCATTTGGCTACTCAGAACTAAAGCCCTGCAAAGCTTATAACATGCTGAATTACAATTTTGTCTGCAAAGCTTACACCTTCACCTAAGATTATTGTCCTTTTCATGTGTAATTCCCACGTTTCATATTTTTATTTGTGTTACTGAATTTCAATTTTGTCTGCCTAAGCTTATTTATGTTACCATGTCCTATATGATTACTCTATGGTTTAATATTGGGATCCACCAATTGGTGTTCAAATTTTTAATGATCTAAATTAAGATTTGTAGGATTCTATTGAGAATGAAAGGAAATGTTAACTACGGTGCCCAATTTCTCCTATCAAGAACCTTGATTTAACTGGTAGCCTGTTAGACACGTGAGCATCAACTCTATAAGATAAGTATAAACACATTGCCCTACATGGAGTTCATGATGGCATTGCAGACCATCCTTGGTGTGCTAACATGAATGCTTATGGAAATAAATTAAACGGAACCATTCCACCTTCAGATGTCATGGGTAGCATTGCTGACTATTCAGAAAGCCTTGTTTTGCAGGTATGCTCAATCACTGGTGAAACATGTTTCTTTTAGTGCATTACTGTAAGTTTAGCTAATTGTTGGATACTCACAAGTATTTTGATCATCTTCTATCCACATCTTCTGTGACATCAGTATGCCACTGTTAAATATGTAATGATGTAGCGCAAGAGTCTGAATTTCATTGAATCTTAATGTCTACTGTATTTTCTGTAAAGCTTGAAGTTTTAGAATTCTCTTTGATGCCAAATGTAGGTAAATAGATAAATAAATTGCTGGAAAGAACTACATGTGCTGTATGTTTATAGTTTTTGGATCATGTATTGACCAATTCTTGCTGAAATTTTGGATGTAATTACCAGATGCCCCTTTGGACAGCCTGCCATGTTGCTGTCCAGAGAAACCATTCCAGCAAGCATATGCTTTGGAAACACGTACACACACAAGCAAGATAGCTTGAGAGTGCAGGGCTGGCACCTGTGATACAAATTGTATATTTGACTTAATTGTTCAATTGATATCTATGCAGGAATTGCTCAGCTTGAGAAACCAACTTGACCTATGGTTCAGCAGAACCATATTGTCACCTGAATTTTTTTTGTTAACAAACTGATATCAAGTTGATGGCTTCTTGCAGAAAGGTAACCACTATTGTAGCCGAGTTACGCAAAAGGTATCCTTTTTGTAGGTTTAATTCCTAGATATGTATCAGCATCCTCTCTTCTATTTTTAGATTCCATCTGTGCGTATGTGTGCACTGCCATATTTCCACAGGGTCTTGGTCCAAATTGGCCATGTCCCATGAATATATTGAGCCATCATTGTAGTTTCCTAGAGCTGTCAGCATATTGCTTATGTACAGAAACTTTGCATATTTCAGGGTTGATATAAAGTAAAATTTTGAGAAGTGTACATGTGGATAATTTGTTAGAAAAAGGACATTGTTTTTTTAATTTAGAGAGTTGATGCCAATTAATAAATTTATTCCTTAGTAGACCTTTCTTAGAGAGTGGATGCTAGACCATAGATGTTTGTAATTGTTAGATAAAAGTAATTCTTTGGACTTTAAATTAGGGAAATGAATTGGTTTTGAGGGTGTGTGCTGCTTGTTACCAGAGGTGAGGTATTGACATGGTAGAGTAGAAGATTGAGATGTGGCAAGGATACCTGATTGCTGGTGTAACCATAGAATTTTGGTTTGCCTAGATAGTACACAAGATTATGTTTTGACTACAGACCACCTTTTTTTTAAAAAAATAATCCATATTTTTCTAGATATGGCTTCTAAAATTACACTAATGGAATCACTACCAGAAAACTCGCCATCGATCCACCCTCATAGATACCGAATACTAAAGATCCGGTACCAATGCATGCATTGGTACCGGGTCTAAATTTGTTGACCCCCGAGGATCCTTTGGTACCGGGTGGTGTTCGGTACCAGTTGGTACCGGGTCGTAACACGCCCCGGTACGAAGGGTGGCTTTTGGTACCGGGTGGTAACACCACCCGGTACCAAAGAGAATCCCGCGTCATTTTTATTCTCCTCTCTCTCTCCGTCCCGCGCGGTCTCATTCTCCTCTTCTCCTCTCTCTCTCTTATCCTATCCTCTCCAGCGAACAGCCCGGCAAGGAAGCGGCGCGGGCGAGGNCGCGGGCGCAGCTCCCCGGTGGCCGGCGGCGCGGGCGAGCCCCCCCTCGGGAAGCAGGTCGGCGCGGCCTCTCTGATTCTTTTTTTTTTGAGGGCAGTGGCTTCTCTGATTCATGAACTGCTGATGATGTACATTGATTCATGAACTGCTGTGATGATTCATGAACTGTTGAACTGCTGTGATGATTCATGAACTGCTGTGATGATTCATTAACTGCTGTGATGATTCATTAACTTCTCTGATTCATGAACTGCCGCTGTTGTGATGATTGTTTGTAAAATCGAAAGATGATGATGAACCTATGAACTGGTGATTTGGATTTGATGCACTGGGGAAGAGAATTTGGATTTGGGGAGAGAATTTGGATTTGGCGCGCTATATTTTTTTTGTTTTTGTTTTTACTCATCGGTACCGGTTGATAAAAGAGCGGTATGGATGACTTTTGTCATCAGTCACGGTCGCGCGGTACCGGTTCCAAACCCGGTACCAAAGGGGTTTTGGAACCGGTACCGGTGAGACGTTCTCCAGTAGTGAATATAGTTCAGGTTTAAAATGTTCCTATATCAAACTAGGTACAAGCATTGAAACAACAAAATGGAGAGCATGCCATTATTGCTAATCAGATTTATATTTTGTGAGAATTGGAGAACATGGTGGGCTACCACAGCCAGTCAGCCGCACCTTGCCGAGAAACACTACTAAAGAGAAGTGACGATGGCACTAGATAAAGTTATGTAAACAAGCATGGCTACCAAAGATTGTAGACTAATTTGGGAAGCATTCATACTAAACATAGCACATGTGATTTTTACTAGGACTGAAATTGTAAAATATATTGAAAAGTAGTTCACTTGTAATTCTAAAGTACTACACAATTATGTCCGTGTTAATAGTGACATGTTCAGATAAGTGCAGAATCAATAGTGACTACATATTTCGTAATGTCAAGACAGGGACAAGGTCAGCAGTGCTAAAGATGGGAAAAGAGAAGACTGGCCTGGATTCTGGCCATGGTGGACAGACTCAAGCTAGGTGAGTTTTTGACTATAATAGTTACTATAGATGTAAACCGCTTGACTGGCTATTCAGGGACACCATTAGTTTTTTAATTTGTTGAATTCTTTGTTTGCAAGGTTGCGTGTGAAACAAATGAGATGATCGTGTTTAAGGTGATCATGTTTTGGTAACCGAGTAGATTTTAACGTGCCAGCATAACCACTATAAACTATTAATGCTTGAATAATTTAGGTTTATGTTTATGTATGTACAATGTTCGAGTTTAATAATTTTCCTATTTAGTAGATTGTGGTATTTCACCATATATAATTTTTTTATATCAGAATTTTCTTCAAACGTGCCTGCAGCACGTGCTTAACCACTAGTATATGTAAGTTACAAGTGATTGTTACCAGATTAACGGATGGCATTAAGGCTAAGATTTTCATGGTGTAAAATGAATCGATTGTCAATGATTTTACTCATGATAGATTGGGTCTTCAGACTTATACTAGCAAAATGCCCGTGCGTTGCTACGGGTTATTAAATAATAAATAATCATCTAAATCTTGGGAGACCCATTAAGGTTGCAACGGGCCAATCGCCAGTGAAAATTATTTCTTGAAAAGTACTCCCTCCGTCCTCTGATACAAGACATTCTAGCAATGTTCAGACAGATTAAGAGAGAGAACAAAAGATGCATGTACCCTCCAAGACTTTCCCGTTTGGTAGCCGTAATAAAGTTATTCCTACAATTAAGGAGTGAAGAAAGGAATAGAAAAGACTGCTTTGCAGTGGAGAGACAAGAAAAATTAAATGATTTCTTTTAATACTTATCTAAAAGTTTTAGAATACCTTGTATTTGAGGATAAATTTTGCGCCCTTGAGTGCCTTATATTGCAGGACGGAGGGATTATTGTTTTATCTCGGATTTGTACGTCTAGCGCGACAAGTTGCTTAACATTGTTTCTATTCTCGCAATAGATAGAAAAAAATTAGTGAGGGAATAGATTATATAATCTGATCAGGATACAAACATGGCAAATTCGAAAAAATTTAGTGAGGGAATAGATTATATAATCTAATCAGGATACATGATGAAACATGGCAAATTCGATTAGGAGATGCATATGACAGACCATTTTGCGATCTGACCAGGAGATGAGATAATCTATATAGCTAACCTGATCGGGAGATGTATACGACGGACCAAAATTTCGCAAAATGCAATCCTCTATTTAGAAATAGATAGAGATAGAGATGGAGATATATTATCTAATACTCCCGTGCATTACAGCGGAACATAAAAAATTTACATGTCTCTAACCCAATGCAATTAATATGCCACACAACTTGAGTTATAACATGCCCTCGATTAATAATTCTATAATTAGAAGTCAATTTATTCTTAATTTTTTTGCGACCAATTTATTCTTAAATTTTGTTCCAACTAAATTATACCATATAAGACCACGTGTAAAACTATCTATACCAACTATATGTATGAAATGACAACCATATAAGTCAGAGATCCTATGTCTCAGTTTTCACCGTTTGGTGTTTCTGAGCTCTCGGTTGGCAGCAAATAAAAGTTCTTACATTTACTGATGGTCCCACCATTGCCACCTCGCTCCTCACCACGTATGTGTCATCCCCACCGCCCGCAGGCAGCTTTCTCCATCCTCCTTCCTCCATCTGATCTCCCACCCAAGCCTAGGCACAGCACAATCTCCGCCAATCAACACCCAAGACCTCAAATCGAGTGCAAAACCATTTAATCGGGTTTCTGCTATCTTAAATCGGTCTTCGTCTTGTCCTCTCTGGATCAAAAACTCTCACCACGCTCGCCCGCCGGCGGCAGATCGGTAAGCCGATTGTTGACCATGCTCAGCGCCACCTCGATGGGCGCGCCTCCGCTGCCGAGCGCCGTCTTCTCCCGTTCTACCGTCGTCCTCGCGTCTCTAATCATTGCGATGCCGGAACCCGCTCTCCCGTTCAACAAATCTGGAGGCAAGCAATCTTATTACCCTGGGTTGCATTTACATTTTCCTCCTCATCAGCGATACATTAATTCGGCGTTATCGTGGAACAACGGTTGCATCTCGATGCATCTCAAGCTCCTGGCATGGGCAGTAGACGACGTGGCTAGTGTAGAGCTGCAGGAGTCCCGGCCGGCCAGGCATGGCAAGCTCAAGCTGGCATGCAGATGACGATGCTAGACGCATAGACTTCGCGGGCACCGTTGCGTGCCTGTGCTGGGCTGCTGGCTTGGCCATCGAGGACAGGCTCCTCGCTGGCAGCACTTGCCCCGCGCTCCCCGTCGAGCGCCTCTTGCAGAAGTACACAACGTTTGGCGAGCGCGTACGGGTCTACCTGTCAGGAGGGCGTCCAGTCCAAGATCGAAACGCAAAAGAACACAAGAGGAGGCACACGGACGTCGGCAAAACACAGAAGGGAGAGGCCCACATGTCGGTAAGAAGAGGAGGTGACGGACGTAGAGAAGGTGACGGACGAAACACTTCTTGCTTTAATATTAGGTATAGATATAGATATATATATATAGATATAGATATTATTTAGTATAGTATAAATTTAATATAGATTTGTCTTTGGTCCATTGTTCCTAGGCTTAATTAGAATATTAGATCTCAAATGGCCATGTTTTCCACAAATATACACGTGCGTCTATTTTATTATTTGGTTCAAAAAATCAAAGGGTAGGTCACCAAATTTTGGGGACAACTCAGGAATTTGTTGTGTGTGATTATTCACCTATATGATGATTGTCTTGAGAGTAATTAATTACAGTGCAGTCAAAAGTTGTGATTCAAACTGAATCTCACGTCTCAGTACCCATTGTGCTCGGCCTAATTACAAAGCACAACATAGGAATTACCCTCCTATGTAATTTCCCAGAGGAATTACCCTCCAGAGGATCGCCCATATATTTGGATCGTAATTATTAATTGTGATCCAAACGAGGGGGTTATTAGTATATGTTTGGGACCTGATTAATATTCGCGACCCAAACCCGGGGGCCTTCTGCAAATGTTCTGGGCCAGCGACAGAGCACCCGTTGACGCCCTGCGCTCGCCGCCGGCGACTTCCGCTAGCCCCACTGCCAAGCATCCCGCGCCAATCAGAGCCAAATCCGCACGCACAGGCTTGGGCAAAGCAAGGCACGATCCAGAGATCGAGCGACACAGGGATTCGGAGGGAGATCACCGCTCGCCGGCGGGCGTAGCAGCCCGGCCAACTGCGCACTGCGACAGATCGGAGTGGAAGATTCAGCCTCCACTTCTAGGCGAGGAGTTCAGTCCGACGACCCCAGAGGTACACTTCTGCTGCTCTGGTTTGGTGGCCTCGCCGGCCACCAGCATCGATTTGATGGCTCGCCACTGCCGGCTGCCGATTTCCAATGTCTATCTTACTTACAGTATCATAAAGAATAAGAAAAAATTTGGAAAAAGTCTACTTAGCCTTCTGACCTATTGATGTTCGTCTATTTAACCCCCTCACCTATAAAACCGGGTATACTACCCCTAAACTATCCAAAACCATACAAATAACCCCCTTGGGTGGTTTTAGATGCGGGTTTGCCTACGTGGCATTACACGTGGATGTGACATGGCAACAACATGTTTAATAGTCTATTTCACCCCCCAAACTTGTGAGGTTTATGGACATAACCCGCTCAACTATATAACATGATACTTAGCCCTCCTAACCCCCCAGATTGCTTTTAAACATTTTATTTTTTGATGTGGAGTATTACATACATTCAAGATGACATGACATTTGACCCATCTATCTCTCTCACACACACACACAAAAACACGTCTCACTAATCTTCTCAGCACTATTCTAACTCCATGACAACTCCACATCAACTTTGCCTTCATTTTGGATTCTTGTGGCCCCGTGATAATATCATGAGTTAGAATTGTGTAGAAATGATTAGCAGAACATCCAACCCCATCGTCTCTAATTCGCTGGCAGAGTGTGACAAGAATCTAAAATGGAGTCAAAGTTGCCACAACATGTAGAATAATATAGAGAAAATCAGTGGGGTGTGCTTCTATGGGTACGTGAGAGAGAAAGGAATGCGATCAATGTCATGACTCTTATCACTTATCATGCAGTGCTCCACATAATAAGAGTCCTATGAGGTGATTTAGACAGTATTGAATACTTGGGGGATTAAGTATCCTGTTATGTAGTTGAGGGGGTTATGTAGATAAACATCGATAGTTTGGGGGTGAAATAGACTTTTAAATATGTTGTTGCCACGTCACATCCACATGCAATGCCACGTAGGCAAAATCACTTTTGAAAACTACTTTAGGGGGTTATTTGCATGGTTTTGGATAGTTCAGGGGGTTGAATACCTGGTTTTATAGGTGAGGGGGTTAAGTAGACAAACATCAATAGGTTAGGGGGTTAAGTAGACTTTTTCCAAAAAAATTCGATCGCCACCTTCAGACTTCAGGTATTCATCCATACTCAGAAAAATCCGGTCGTCGCTGGTTCCTCTGTACTCCATTCTGAAGCTTAGCTCTGATTCTTCTAATTTAAACCACCAAATTTCACTGAAATAGGATATGGCAGTTAAAAATATTCTAGATGCAGTTCAGAAGTCAAAATGCGCTGATGACTTCTTGATATGTTTCCCTATCATGTAAAAATCTCAAAATATCTTTGCTACTTCTCCTGTAAACCACATATAGCTGATGACCTATTCACATTTTTTGGCTGCTTCAGTTCAGTTAGTAAGAAGTTACTCGCAAAAAAAAAGAGAGTAAGAAGTTGATGACCTGTCCAATTTCTGGCGACAAAAAACGCATTTTTCCCCAAGCAGATATGTGATGCATGGCTGCCAAAACATAGGAGGGTAATTCCTCTGGAAAATTAAAAACTCACCCATACCACCGGTGATTCTAGATTTTCGAACATTTATTCAAACTTTGTTGTGCCATACATATTTCCTAGCAGCAGAGGAGCAAACTCGTTCAGCCGAGCTGATTTAGACATTGATAAGGAGTGACTCACATGGTGATCTTTTTTTGTCGTTCTCTTCTTCAGGATGTTTCTTCTCAAGGCATGGGACATGTAGTAGCCTCTGTACATTATTAGTTTTGTCAAGATAGAAGTGTTGTTTGGCCTGTGATCCACCCGTGCTCTGCCACCTTGATGGTGATGAACCCAACATTCATTATAGTCTGTGTGCTGCCCTCCTCAGATGGTGCTGGCTTTAACCTTTTCGTGTTGCAAACTTGAACAAAGGTGAGAGATTACTGATTGTTATTGAGTTGATTGGGGATCTCAACGATGATACATGGAATAGGTTGTGTTCTGCTTCCAAACGGTGTGTGCCTAGGGGTAGTAAAATAATAGTCACAAGCCGATCTGATAAGGTTGTAAGGTTTGGAACAACACGGTTTGTAAGGGAATCAGGAACAAGCCGATCTGTTCTGCAGGCAAGCCTGAGGTGAAGAATCCGGTGGGGGCGAGGCCATGGCCGGCGTGGATCCCGGCGGCGACGTCCTCGCACCCTGAGGCGAAGGATCGGGGGTGGGGGGATGAGGCCATGGCCGGGAGGCCCCCCTTGTCGCCAAGCGGCGACGTCGTCCCGATGGGGCCCTCTCTGCTCATTGCTCCTCATCGGCCCTGACTGGTGGAGGTGGTGGAGACGGCGCTGGTGGCCGAGCGACGAGACGCCGCGGCAGCCGCTGTGGCTCTCCAACAGTCCAACCTCGACCTGGCCGTGGCGAGGACGCACACGCCGCTCGTCTACTACTACCCGGCGCCCGCCGGCACGGGCTGCTCCTTCGCGCCGAACCGCCTCAAGGCCGCGCTGGCCGGGGTGCTCGTTCCCTTATACCCGCTCGCCGGCCGCCTCGGTGCCAGCCCCAACGGCCGGCCGCAGATCGAGTGGAACGCCAAGGGTGCGCTCTTCGTTGCCGGCACGGCCGACCTCACCGGTGGTTAATTTCTGGAGGATGCACTTCTGTGTGCAATGTGCAGGTGCTGTTCGTGAGGGAATCTAAATCGTGTACTGACTTCAAGAACCTGAAGGCTCTGTCCCTTGGTGAATGGTCTATAATTCCTGACCTCTTGATGTATTAGCAAGCATACTTCAACACTCACCAAAGTTAGAGATCCTTTTTGTTCACCTCGGCATGGTGCGTATAAAATCACAAGCCCAATGTTTTTTTTCAGAGTCTTAAGCCCATTAACTCCCTAAAGCAAGTTCATTATTTTGCATCAGGCCAACAAGAGCAGAGTGGGCTTCAATCAAAGCGCAAGTTCATTCTCGTGCACTAACCTGAAGAAAGTGGAGATTCATTGCTGCAAGCATGATAAAATGGTCCACATATTGGCCAAATTCTTCTGTGCGAATAGCGTAGCTCGCGAGACGATTTTTGTCTGTCGCACTTCCTGCACTTGTGATGACAAGAGAGATACAGGTTCCCAGGAAAAGCGCAAGGCGCAAACTGAAGCTGAAAAGAGACCATCAAAGAAGATGAAATCAGGAAACTGAGGAAAACAAGCTGGGTTCAAAGATTGAGGGGGGCAAACAGAACTCTTTTAAAACAACTAAACTACAAATCAAACAAATGCAAATCAGATAAATGGATTTAAACCCGGATTTGATTTGCAAGAAATACAAAAACACTATGCATCAGCATGAATGCAACAAAAACTTATTGTGACTAATAATTAATTATTAAATTAAATAAAATCTTAAATAATTCCAATTAATTCTAGAAATTTATTTATGCCCTAAATAAATCCTAGAAATTCAGAAATTGTTTCTAAAATTTATTATGAGGAAAAATTAGGGTGTTACAACATCGAATAAATCCCTCCTTGGCATTTAAAAGGCATTCAAGGCCCTAGGTTGAGGCCCTAATCAAGACCGGTGTGCCTCGAATGGCTCGGACGACACTCACGCTCGGGGCTGGCGCCGCAATAAGTCGGCATGCCTCGAACTACTCGGACGACCCTCACGCTTGGATGCTGGCACCACGATAAGTCAGCGTGCCTCGAACAGCTCGGACGGCCCTCAAGCTCGGGGGCTAGCACCCCAACAAGTCGGCATGCCTCGAACGGCTCGGGTGGCCCTCATGCTCGGGGGCTGGCGCCGGAACAAGTTGGCGTGCCTCAAACAGCTCGGACTGGCCCTCGCGCTCAGAGGCTGGACACCGCGACAACCACTCGGTGTGCCTTGAAGGCTCCGCTAGCCCTCGCGCTTGGGGCCTGGATGCCGAAATTAACATCAGATGATCATGTCAAATGCTCCTTGGCAAAGCCTTGAGCCGATTCCTATAGAATCGCCTTAAGGCTCGGGGCTATGGTCAACGGTCGTGCCTGTGCAGTGCACCCGTTGATTGGTTCGACCACCACAATGATAAGAAGGCAACTAACCCTTAGAAACACATTTTCAGGGGCGGTTCACGCCCAAAGCCGCACCTGCAAATCATTTTGCAGGGATGGGCGTTGGCACGCGCCGCCCCTAGAAATGCATTTGTAGGCTAACGTGCTATTTCTAGCTGCGAAAAGTAGGAGCTTGCCATAGAACCGCCCCTGCAAACCCTAACCGAACCGCCCTTAAAAACATTTTTCGTCGTTGTGCCAGATGAGTTCCATCTCCTGCTTGATCGTTGTGACAATATGAGAGATTGTGGACATTCGTTATATCATGAAAAATTTATGCCTCAATATCATGCATTATTCTCCTTTTTCTTTGCAAGAAGACCATACTTATTCTGTAAACAATTGACAAGCTTTATACATGACATGGGAGTAGATAAGCCAGATCGTTCCTAATGTCAACAAGAAACTATGGAAGCTGAAACTACCACTAAAAATCAAGATATTCCTCTGGTATATTAGGCGCGGTATCATTCTCACAAAGGATAACTTGGCGAAAAGGAACTGGCAAGGTAATCAACAGTGCTGCTTCTGTCATGAAAATGAAACGATTCAGCATCTGTTCCTAGATTGTCGTTTTGCGCGGATGGCTTGGGCCATGGTATACATGGCATGGGGTATCCGCCAACCTACAAGTATATCCAACATATTCGGGGGCTGGCTGAATGGCATTCCAAAACATTATAAATCACTCACCTTGGTAGGAGCGGCAGCCATGTGCTCGTCTGTCTGGCTCTGCAGGAATGACGCTGTTTTTGAAAACAAACAATCTTATTTTTTGCAGGTTATCTACAGGGCTACGCACTGGATTCGTACATGGGCTACCCTACAACAGCCTACTTCCCAGGAGGTGCTTGTTGCGGCCTCTCGGTGGTTGGAGCGGGTGGCAAAGGACTTTTTTACCCAGGCACATGGGTGGCGTTCTAGTCTCAGGATCGAAAGTCATTAATGTGTCTGTTAAACTCAAACTTTAGTAGGCTGTGTGCTCTATGGGCAGAGGCCGGGAACGGTTTCAAGTCGTTGTATCCACTCGATGTAACTTCTTGAAATTAATAAAATGTTCTCATTTCAAAAAAAAAACATGACATGGGAGTAGTACAGTTTGGCAATGTTGTAACATGTAACACAATATCGTGACAATGTTGTGACTTCTGGCACCCTATAAAATAATATTCACACGTCTTCCTATGTAAGCTTAACAATAGAAAGTTTAACTAAGTGCTACTCTATTTTATATAGAACGCTTCCTCTTGGTAGAGGAAGTTTTTAGCTCTCGAATCTCACAAGTATTGACATAGCTATGGTAGGGCGGTATCCAAGACTTCCATCCTAGGATCTGGAATCTCCCACGAGCCTTAATGCTTCCAAACATGACATCTTGGAGTTTTATCTTTGGAACCTCCTCTTGTTCAGAGCATTGATACTCAGAATACAGCATAGCATCTTGAAAAGGTGTAGCCATTCTGCCAACATATGTAGGTCTTTTCTGGTTTATAAGATCAAATGGATGCCCACCAAATTTGGAGATGTTCTTCTTGGTTTGCGCTCTCAAGAAGGCCAGTGCCTTGCCCCATAACTGGACGTCAAACTTGTTCCCC
>CM014271.1:86881997-86905423 GCA_004135705.1 Alloteropsis semialata | reverse complement strand
ACCTGGCTGGAATTCAGTGAAAGCTTTCGTGACCATCACGTGCCAGAAGGTCTGATAATTCTCAAGCGTCAGGAGTTTCAGTCACTAAAGCAAGAATCCATGACTGTCACGGGCATACCGTGACAAGTTTATTGAACTATCAAGATATGCTCCAGAAGAAGTGGCCACTGATAGAAAGAAACAGCGGCTGTTTTTAATTGGGCTAAATGATGGCATTCAATATCAGCTTATGTCTCATACATTTGGGAATTTCCAAGAGCTGGTTGACAAGGCTCTTATGCTTGAACATAAGCGCAAGGAAATGGAAGAAAAGAAGAGGAAGTTCATGGGCCAACAGTCTGGAAGCAACTCACGTCCTCGCTATAATCAGCCAATGGGGAATCAATCTCGCTTCCAAGGCTCTTCACAACAAATGGGTCGTCCTCAATATCAACAGCACTTCCAGAACCAGCAGCAGCGTCCCTAGTATCAGCAACAGCAACAGCAACAGCAGTACAAGCCTCAGAATCCCCAGATGAGAATCCAAGCTCCACCTCTCACACAGGCTAATAAAACACCTGTAGCTCAATCTGGGAGAGTATGCTTTCATTGTGGTGAGCCTGGACATTATGCAAATAACTGTCCTAAGAAGATGGGTGGACGGAATTCCCAGCAGCAGCAGCGCAATGGAAATCAGCAGCAGGCCCCGAGGAATGGAGGCCAACATAACTATGCTCACGAGAAGGTCAACCACGTGAACGTGGAAGCTGCTCAAGATGCGACAGATGTGGTGATCGGTATGTTTCCAGTAAACTCAAATCCCGCGTCAGTACTATTTGATTCTGGAGCATCGCATGCTTTTATATCTGCCCAATTTGTGAAAAAGCACATGATGATTATGCAACCTATGCAAAAAGCAATGATAGTTAGTTCACCTGGACGAGAACTAAAGGCAACCTTAATTTGTCCAAAGGTTAGCATAAAAATAAGGGGGTAGACTTTGTAGCTAATCCCATTATCTTGAACTCTACCGGCATTGATATTATCCTGGGAATGTCATGGTTAGCAAAGCATGATGGAGTAATTCAGTGTGCTAAAAGAGCAGTGCAACTGACAGCAAGTTCTGGAGAAAAAGTAGAATATCAAGCAACAATGACTACTTCAGATGTGTGTCATGCTAATCAAGTGAAGGAGATGGCCATGGAAGACATTAATGTGGTGAAGGAATTCCCCGATGTATTTCCTGCGGAGTTGCCAGGTATGCCACCAGAACGCGAAGTTGAATTTCTTATTGATCTTAAACCTGGCACTGCACCTATAGCTAAGCGACCATATAGAATGGGTGTGAAAGAATTAGAAGAACTTAAGAAGCAACTAGATGAGCTACTTGAGAAGGGTTATATTCGACCTAGCTCTTCACCTTGGGGAGCACCGGTATTATTTGTTGAGAAGAAAGATGGATCACAGAGAATGTGCATTGATTACCGGGCACTCAATGACGTAACCATAAAGAATAAATACCCACTGCCAAGGATCGATGATCTCTTTGATCAACTGAAGGGAGCATGTGTATTCTCTAAGATTGATCTTAGATCAGGATATCATCAGATGAGAATTCGTGCTTCTGATATTCCCAAGACAGCATTCGTTACCCGATATGGATTGTATGAGTTCACAGTTATGTCATTCAGGTTAACCAATGCTCCTGCATACTTCATGTATCTAATGAACAAAATCTTCATGGATTATTTGGACAAGTTTGTGGTGGTATTTATTGACGACATTCTGATTTTCTCCAAGAATGAAGAAGAGCATGAAGAACATCTGCGGTTGGTATTGCAAAGGCTCAGGGATCAACGATTATATGCCAAGTTTAGTAAATGTGAATTCTGGTTGAAGGAAATAACATTTTTGGGTCATGTCGTATCCAACGGAGGAGTGGCAGTCGACCCAAAGAAAGTCAAGGATGTGTTGAGTTGGAATCCACCAAAAGATGTCAGTGAAATTCAGAGCTTCCTTGGAATGGCCGGATATTATCGACGGTTCATTGAAGGGTTTTCCAAAATTGCTAAACCTATGACGTCCTTGTTGGAAAAGAATGTGAAGTTCGTATGGTCAGAAAAATGTCAAGCCAGTTTTGAGGAGCTCAAGAAAAGGTTAACCACTGCTCCGATATTGGTATTGCCAGACATAACCAAGAGTTTCTCCATATATTGTGACGCATCCCGCCAAGGTCTGGGATGTGTACTTATGCAAGAAGGAAAAGTGGTAGCATATGCCTCCAGACAATTAAGGAAGCATGAGTTAAATTATCCGACTCATGATCTTGAACTTGCAGCAGTGGTGCATGCTTTAAAAATCTGGAGACACTACTTGATTGGTCACAAATGTGACATCTATACTGACCACAAGAGTCTGAAGTATGTGTTCACACAGTCAGACTTGAATTTGAGGCAACGCCGATGGTTGGAATTAATCAAAGATTATGACCTGGAGATTCACTATCATCCAGGAAAGGCGAATGTAGTGGCAGATGCTCTAAGCAGAAAAAGTCATGCAAATAGAATTACCCAGTTACCAAAAGAACTCGGTAAAGAATTTGAACGATTGAATCTGGGATTTGCCACTAGTACGGTGGAGATGGAAATTGAACCAACACTAGAAAAGGAGATTAAAGAAGGGCAACAAGAAGATAAGAAGATTAAAGAGATCATAGCTTTGATCATTCAGGGAAAAGAACCAGGATTTACCATGGACAAGTAAGGAACTGTGTGGTTCGGTAAAAGAATATGTGTGCCTAATCTGAAGCATATAAGAGATGCTATTCTAAGGGAAGCACATGATTCAGCTTACTCCATACACCCGGGAAGTACAAAAATGTATTTGGATATTAAAGAGAGATACTGGTGGTATGGACTTAAGAGAGATGTTGCAACATACGTCGCTCTATGTGACACATGTCAAAGAGTTAAATGGTCAACGGTCGTGCCTGTGCAGTGCACCCGTTGATTGGTTCGACCACCACAATGATAAGAAGGCAACTAACCCTTAGAAACACATTTTCAGGGGCGGTTCACGCCCAAAGCCGCACCTGCAAATCATTTTGCAGGGATGGGCGTTGGCACGCGCCGCCCCTAGAAATGCATTTGTAGGCTAACGTGCTATTTCTAGCTGCGAAAAGTAGGAGCTTGCCATAGAACCGCCCCTGCAAACCCTAACCGAACCGCCCTTAAAAACATTTTTCGTCGTTGTGCCAGATGAGTTCCATCTCCTGCTTGATCGTTGTGACAATATGAGAGATTGTGGACATTCGTTATATCATGAAAAATTTATGCCTCAATATCATGCATTATTCTCCTTTTTCTTTGCAAGAAGACCATACTTATTCTGTAAACAATTGACAAGCTTTATACATGACATGGGAGTAGATAAGCCAGATCGTTCCTAATGTCAACAAGAAACTATGGAAGCTGAAACTACCACTAAAAATCAAGATATTCCTCTGGTATATTAGGCGCGGTATCATTCTCACAAAGGATAACTTGGCGAAAAGGAACTGGCAAGGTAATCAACAGTGCTGCTTCTGTCATGAAAATGAAACGATTCAGCATCTGTTCCTAGATTGTCGTTTTGCGCGGATGGCTTGGGCCATGGTATACATGGCATGGGGTATCCGCCAACCTACAAGTATATCCAACATATTCGGGGGCTGGCTGAATGGCATTCCAAAACATTATAAATCACTCACCTTGGTAGGAGCGGCAGCCATGTGCTCGTCTGTCTGGCTCTGCAGGAATGACGCTGTTTTTGAAAACAAACAATCTTATTTTTTGCAGGTTATCTACAGGGCTACGCACTGGATTCGTACATGGGCTACCCTACAACAGCCTACTTCCCAGGAGGTGCTTGTTGCGGCCTCTCGGTGGTTGGAGCGGGTGGCAAAGGACTTTTTTACCCAGGCACATGGGTGGCGTTCTAGTCTCAGGATCGAAAGTCATTAATGTGTCTGTTAAACTCAAACTTTAGTAGGCTGTGTGCTCTATGGGCAGAGGCCGGGAACGGTTTCAAGTCGTTGTATCCACTCGATGTAACTTCTTGAAATTAATAAAATGTTCTCATTTCAAAAAAAAAACATGACATGGGAGTAGTACAGTTTGGCAATGTTGTAACATGTAACACAATATCGTGACAATGTTGTGACTTCTGGCACCCTATAAAATAATATTCACACGTCTTCCTATGTAAGCTTAACAATAGAAAGTTTAACTAAGTGCTACTCTATTTTATATAGAACGCTTCCTCTTGGTAGAGGAAGTTTTTAGCTCTCGAATCTCACAAGTATTGACATAGCTATGGTAGGGCGGTATCCAAGACTTCCATCCTAGGATCTGGAATCTCCCACGAGCCTTAATGCTTCCAAACATGACATCTTGGAGTTTTATCTTTGGAACCTCCTCTTGTTCAGAGCATTGATACTCAGAATACAGCATAGCATCTTGAAAAGGTGTAGCCATTCTGCCAACATATGTAGGTCTTTTCTGGTTTATAAGATCAAATGGATGCCCACCAAATTTGGAGATGTTCTTCTTGGTTTGCGCTCTCAAGAAGGCCAGTGCCTTGCCCCATAACTGGACGTCAAACTTGTTCCCCAACAAACAAGCGGTCATATTTGCAGCAATGAAACATCCTCCCAACAGCCCGGCTATCTCCATGGCCAGGTATGCAAGCCTTGGGTGCATCTTGGGATCTGTGCTTCCAAATGTGAGCGTCTTGAAGAAATACCAGTAAGCTTCATGGGATAGATATTTCATAATTAGTGCCTGTGTTGTTCCAAACTTTATGATCTTGTCACAGCGACTTGTGACTATGATTTTACTGCCACTTGGAACATGCCGTATAGAAGCAGAGTACAACCTATTCCATGCATCTTCATTTAGATCGCCATCTAACTCAACAACAACTAGTAAACTTCCAACTTTGTTCGAGCTTGACACATGATTTTGATGTCCCATTATTGCATATCCTTCTCTAAGCATAGTGATCTCAACACCTATAAAATTATGGTCGCGCAAGAACAAGATTTCTGAGAAATGATCACGGACTCTTTCATCCTTGCAAACATGAGCAATAAGGGTGCTCTTGCCTACTTTAGCGGGACCAACGATTGGTAGGACGTCCAATTCTTTAGAACCATGAGGTCGTGTGTGCAACAGGAAGTTGATGACAATTTCAGTTTCCATCTGGCGGCCAAACATGCAGTTGCCCAACAAGAGATGCATGCTATAAGGCTGGCGATATAGGCGAGGATAGCTCGTCAAGAACATGACTACCTCTTCCATATCAAGGATCATGGAGCTTAAATCATCAAGCGACTTTTGCAGTTGTTCCAAAATCTGTGTGTTTTTACTGGACGAACATAAACCTTGTAGAAAATTTACTTTCGACAGAGATAAAGAGTGACTCAGGACCTGATCACCTTTGGCCTCCTCTTCATTTTGGCATTGGTATCTGAATGTGTCGAGGATGTAAACACCCCGGTGCACGGCGTCTCTGAGCATGTCCAGCTGCTGGAGAACAGCTTGGTTTGTGATCTGCCGTTCCATGGCCTCATCAATGATGACCTGCGCCCGGAGCAGGATCCTGCAGAGGCGATCCTCCACCTCCGATACTGTCGGCTTGAAGCTATTTCTGATGAAGAAATTTATGGATCTACTGGTCAGCTCGCCCAGAACTGCAGAAAGGAGAATGTCCATTTGGGGACTCTATCTCCTCTGGAGGAGAAAATACTGGAGGTGGATTTAAGAATGAACAGCGATTGGTGGAATAGCATGAGATATATCTGCATCAAGGGAGAGATTACTTGCAGAAATCTAATCATACAAAAGCTCAGTCCCATCCAATAGTTCACGCACGCCATCTTTGACCTTTGAACTCCTTTTGCCTTCGCCTGGTTGTTCTGATTGTCTTTTCATCTCCCACGTTGCCAATATACCAGCACCACCTGGGGACGGTAGAGCTCTTGCCTCTGGAGCCTTTGCCCCGTCTTCATTAGAGTACTACTCGTGTGGAGTCCAGCCTGCAATACGCAGATGCCACTTGTAACTCGTTTCCTTCACGATCAACAGACAGTTAACACTTGTGAGTCATTTTTCCTACTTATGTATCTTTTCTTCCGGGATTCAAAGCCACTAAAACCAGAATGCTAAGCTGTACCAGTCATCATGGTTTTCTTCTTAGATACGATGTTCAATTGTGTGTAAGGCTGTAAGAGGCTTATTAGTCTAAGTAAAATGAAGACCATGCACCACTACCTGAAAATAAGAGGAAGACTGTACTGTGCTCTATATAAGCTCCTCTCAGGCCTGTTTGATCCACCTACCATCTTGCAACTGTAGCGAATATGACTTCAGAGAAGAAAACCAGTGTACCCTAATTAAGAGACCAAGGCAGAATCAAACATCAAAATAGTGACTCCAATGAAGCAATTTTTTTGGTTTAGCTGGAGAAGATTGCATCCTGCTTATCACAGTAGTATTTCAACCAGCAGTAAAACTATAATCACAAGTTGGTTAAAGAATATCATAAACTATGTAACCATAGGAGTAAATTTCACCAGTGGTCCTCGAAATTGTTCCGTGTTCTCATGTTGGTCTCGGTGCTCTTAAAATGCATAGTAGCTGTCCTTAAATTGAGGACAGAGTAAATTTCAACAGAATGCAGAGTTCAGAGACTACATCAGAAGGCAGAGTTCTGTTTTTGTAAACGGACAGGCAAAGTTGCCCTGCCACATTTCAATTGAAACAAGACAAGCAGAGTTCTGCTTCACATCAGAATTCAGACCAATTGTTGGTCCAGGAAATGACTACCTGGAGACACGTGGGTGGCGTTGTGATCTGTCGTGGTGTCGGGCCACCACGCACCCTGCTGCGGCGAGAAGGTGTGAACTTGATGGAGGCGAGTGCGGGGGTGATTGATGGCGGGGCGCTCGGAGGTCGCTGGCGGTGAGGTCGTGCGCAAACCATGGTTCTAGGATTCAGTCTGAATTGACCAATTTTCAGCGAATTTCGCCTATCTCAATGAGGCCCGAAATGACATCCTACTGTTGGAAAGTATTTGAGTGTGATCAAGAAGGCCGAAATAAAATGGGAAGTATTTCGGTTGAAATAAGAGCAACTTCAGCAATACCCTCTAAATAAGCCATCTATTTCTTTGTGTAGGGGCTGCCTCTATTTTCTAAGGGTTTAGATTTTTCTCCCAACTCCAGCAATACCCTCTAAACAATCCTCCATCTTTAATTGGCCCACCTGTTAGTGTTTATTTCGAGATAGAGGGCCCCCTCGAGACCCCCCAGCCCTAGGGGGTGTAGGAGGGGATTTGGAGGCCTCCCTATTTTGAGTGCCGAAGTAGAAGGCCTGCTGGAGTCTGTTCTTTGACTCCCGGCCTCTAAATTTGGATTAGCGGCTTATTTAGAGGATTTGCCGGAGTTACTATAAGGAAAGAACAAAATCACGATGAAACCTTCCCAAAGAACTAATCGGTCACGGATCCACTGACCGCGCCTTGATCGAGGGCGCCCCAACCCACCGTGGTTGTGACCCAGATCGTCCAGCGCAATATAAAAGAATGGGTGGCCGGCTCCAGGGACACGGTGTGATTTTCCTGTGATCGACCCACCCCTACAGACTCTAATTCAGTCTTGAGCGCGTTGGATTGACTCGAAGGTCTCCATGTGGCAGAACCGCTTAAATTAACCCAGCTTAAGTGTGCTAACCATCACCATTGAGGCAACCCGAGTTACCACACACTTAAAACGGACTAACTTGACAATCTGTCGGGTCAAGCCCAATGCAACCACTGAATACCTCGATCGAAACTAGCATGCACACACTCGCACGGAGACGAGTTCAGAGATTACAACGATCCACAAATTTTACAGCACAAGGTCCCACAAGAGGTAATTATTATTACAAACTGAGTTCTTGAAATAAAGGAAGTAGTTTCAGAGTTCAAGTGCAGCGGAATAAAATGGTAGTCTAACAACGATAACTAACATCATGGAGAAGCCATCCACGATGTCACTCAGCATGATCCTCGCCTGTCGAGGACGTGTCCCACTCAACCGTCAAACCCGGAGGAAGCTAGCACGGCCAAGTCAAACTAGCAACCATCACTACTACACACAAGCCCATCACTTGCGGTTCCAGACCCCCCATCAGCGCTGGTTTTGGGGGGTGCTGGTGAAACTTCGATGGTGAAAGAATTTGTCATCACTACCGGATTAGAAACCGGCGGTGATGTCCATTAAAAAAAACAAAAAAAACTCGGCAGGCCCACGCCGACCCGCCCAGGCCGCCGCCGTGCGGCTCCCCCGCGCAGNCGCGCACCATCCCAGCCCGCTTGCCGGCCGCCATGTCTGCTCGCTGGCTGAGGGGCTCGCGCGTCGGCCGCTTTGGCTTGCTCGCCGGCCGAGGGGCCGCACGTCGTCGCCGCTCGCTCACCGGCCGAGGGGCCCGCGCGTCCTTCCTGCATGCTCGCCGGCCGCCGCGGCTCCTCCCCACGCTGTGCCTCTGCTAGCTGGAGAGGATAAGAGAGAGGGAGAGATGTGGTGGAGTGAAGGACAGAGAGAGCAGAGAGGCATGTGCGGTGGAGAGGATGAGAGAGATTAGAAGACGTCAGACGCCCGGACTTCACTCCATTTAACTCTTTTTTCGGGTCCGGCACTGTATTTCCACCGTCGGGTCGCATTACGGACCGGCGGTGATAGTTTTCACTGCCGGGTTGTAAGAGCAACCGGCGGTGAAAATTGATATTAGTGTCGGGTGGATTTAGAAACCGATGGTGATGTCCATTTTTCTTACTAACCGGTGGTGAAAAATTTAGCACTATCGGTTCTAATTGAACCGGCAGTGATAGGGTGCTGGATAAAATGCTTTCTGTAGTAGTGCATCTCACCAATAGCATTACTTGAAATCAAAGCCACAAGCAAGACTGAGTATATTAATACTCAACAAGGCTTACCCGTCTGGTGATATCTACTTCACCGACTCCTAGACATGCAAGGCTTTTGGCTGCTGGGTTTGTTTTGCCAAAGAGAATCTAAAAGTGAATCCTTACTTTCAATGTTTTAGCATCAAATTCTAGTTGATTAACCATTCTAAGCAAGCATTTATCTAGAACAAGCATGTGGAGCAAACAATTATCCAAGCATCAATATTAATCATCATCATGGTTCCTCTCTTTACTTAATGCAGCACAGAGGTCAAGCAGTCTCATGTAGCTGCGAGAAACAGATGATTCGAATCGATTTCTTAACCTTGCAAGGTGGACCTAAACACACGAGATGTGCGTACCCCTACGGGTTCGCACAACCCAGGCGGTTCCCATCTATCCTCGGATCGGATCCAGATCCCACTTCCCTTGGAATACAAGGCCGCAAGGTGTCATGCTTGCGCCGCACTTGTACCCACATGTGGCCGCATGGGAACATTGTTCCAGAGAGAGCGGGGGAAAGGTCCACTCACTAGTTCAATCAGGTACTAGGCTTACCGATCCCATGTCTCAGCATGTGCTTAGTACGTTCAAAGACTTAACCAACAGTACCGACACGTTACGACCTTACCCAATTTTTGATATACAGACGGGGCATCAACATGAACATCGTACCAAATCCCCATCCGTCAATCCTTATGATTCCAACATAAGTAGCAAACATTCCTATAACTCGCGAGTGTCAGGAAATCACTCGACTTTTATCGTGTCCTTATTAAGCATGGCACTATCGACCTATCATACTAGTATTCCAGAACATAGGCACTAGGATCATGCATCTAAGATTTCAATAAACTCCTATAAACTTAAATGCACAAACATAGATAAAACATAGTTGCATAATTTAAAAGTTAGGTCATGCTCCGGGGCTTGCCTTCTTGCTCTAGGTCAGCCTTGGGCTCTTCCAAACCTTGGTCCGGGTCTTCAACAACTTCAGTTAGATTAAGATTGCCTTCGCGCTGTTCACTCTCGGACTGGGCCACCAGCTCGTAGACACCGTCAGCTAGTGAGTTATCTACATGTCATGCATATATGAGATTTCTGAGTGCACAAACAAGTGTAAAAATGATGCTTATGAGTGCAGCAACTCAATTATACACGTCGCTGGGTAATCATTTACCGACAAACAACAACTAAGAAACTCATTAAGAAAGCTGGAGTGGTGTGTATGGGTGCCGTTTATTAGAGGTGCAGTTCTGGTCATAAACATTTTTAAAGTTTCTAAAAATTAAATAAGTCAAAACATAACTTAATTTAATTAATATTCAACACAAATAATCAACACAAATTCATCTATCAAGATGTATAAGTGTTGCAAAGGATACTAGGGCAGAATCTGAATATTCAGCAAGCCAAGTTGCTAAACATATTTTTAATATCAAGTTTTCAGCAAGAATATTATTTATTCCTAAGCCTTTTCCTAGCAAATTTTAGTGATTAAAGCCTAGAAAACATATTTGTGTGAACAAACATTACAGTGAGCTTGTTTCTGAGTTCTATGCAGTAAAACATAATTTCCAGGATTTTACCAATATTTGCTGGCGACGTCGACACCCGCAAGAGTACATCTAGCATTCTCTTCCTCCTTGGTCACAGTGTGATCAGCTGGCAGTCACAGAAGCAGCGTGTTGTGGCGCTGAGCTCCTGTGAGGCGGAGTACATTGCAGCCACGACGGCAGCCTGTCAAGGCGTGTGGCTGGCGCAGCTGGTGGGAGAGTTGAGGAATGAAGAAGCCAGGCCATTTATGTTGAAGATTGATAGTCAGTCCGCCATTGCTCTTGTCAAGAATCTGGTGTTCCATGAGAGAATCAAACACATTGATACTCGATATCATTATATTCGTGAATGTGCAGATGCAGGGAAAGTGAAGATTGAAAGCATCGGAATTGAAAGGCAATTGGCGGACATCCTAACCAAGCCGCTGACGCGCACCAAGTTCATTGAGTAGCGACCGAAGCTTGGGGTTATAGAAGTTAAGTGAACAAAGCTTGAGGGGGTGAAATGTTGCCTAACGTCAAGCTTGTTCAAGCGTCCAGTTTGTTAGTTTGTTAGCGTGTCAAGAGTCCATGCATGAGCTCACGTTTCTGTGTGAAGCCATGCGTGTAGTAGTGGCGAGAATAACTCATGTAGTCCGAGTCCTTCGGCATTCTGGACTCGCTCTCCCGTCGCGCATCGTGGGGATGGACGCGACAATGTCGCGGCGAGAGAAGCTCTCCAGCGCTGTTTTCTTTGTTGAGTTGTAAACACCAATAAGAGTAAAATACAGAGTCAGAAAACGCTGCAACGTTGGCAGCACCAAAACTGATCGAAGCGTTCGCGTGTGTGTGTTTGTTCTTTGGCTAACTCGGTGTTCGTCGAAGTTCTGGCTGACAATAATGAATGTCCACAATCTCTCAGATTGTCGTCACGATTAAGCAGGAGATGGAACTCTGGATTGCTGGTGGAATTCAAGCAACTTGCTCTGGTCATCTACAATTGGGAGAGAATTAATAGAGACTAGGTCACTCAATTTCTGTAATTGGTTGTTCCGTTACCTGTATAGTAATTCCTAGAGGCCAAACATGCCAAGCGAGTGTCTTGCTCTGGTCAGTGACACTTTCATCTCTTCCATGACGGTTGCATGGTCTTCTGTTCATCCAAGATCAACTTGGTTTGAGGCTCCATATGGCTCTGATTCCGAGTTGGCTACATATAGTCTACAATAAATGGCTCCATATGGCTCTTTCATTATGTAGAAGTTCGCTTGTGAGTACAGATGCACATAGCACAAATACAACAAAAACTATTGAAGCAGCAGTCACTCCATTATCTTAGCAGAGAGCAAAGGAAAGGAAGTAGAAAATAAAATTCTCATAATTCTAACACAATAATACCCTACAGTACAGTACCTACATTTTGAGAGAAAAACATGAATCACAATATGATTGATTCACATTTACAGTGTTATCCAGTAATAAAACTAACAAAGAGTTTTCCTCTTCTGACCCTTATTCCTGATAACCTTGCCCTGAAATTCAAAAATCTCACAGCTATATACGTATTTGTGATATGGCGCCAAGTGGGATTTCCAAACCAGTACCTCAAATTTGCCATGAGGCGGAACACTTGCAGAAATGATTTCTGTCATACTTATGTTGGGAGCCTCTTCATTGTCAAGCCCTATCCGACCATGACTGTGAATCGCACAATACTGAGTAGTTTCAGTTACCCTACGAAGAAATATATGATCATTTTCCATCTCAAGATTACCTAGGCCTTTTCTAGATAAGTGTTCATTTTGCTTCCTGTTCTCCCTCATGCATCCAAGAGTCCTGCACCAATTATGAGCACCAGCATTAGACTTTAACAGGTTAGCTGCGTTGTTTAGATCGATGAAAGGCCCTGTGAATGGTGTATATATGCCTTGGTCAAAATACTCATCAAGTATTGTTACTGCTATGGATGCTAACTTCGGTTGCTCTTCAGGGTCTGCGCTTCCAAACAGAAGTGCCTTGAAGAAGTACCAATATGCCTCTTGTGACAAAAAGTTCAGGCTAAGAGCTTGCGTTGTTCCAAAGTTTATGATATCCTTTGACCGACTTGTGACTATAATTTTACTGCTGGTTGAAACACTACTTTGATAAGCAGAGTGCAACCTTCTCCATGCAGTCTCATCAACATTCCCAACTAATTCAACAATAACCAGAAATATTTCTTCATTCGAGTCATCTTTTTGATATTTGATTCTGCCTTGATCTCTCAAGGTGCACTGCCTTTCTTCTCTGAAATCATAATCTCTTAAGAGAATAATACGAGAAAAGTGATTGCGCACCCTTTCATCACGACAAATATGCTCAACAAGCGTAGTTTTTCCAACTTTTCCTGGACCAACAATTGGTAGGACGCCGATACTTCCATCAACACGAGGTTCTTCATACAGCAAGAAGTTAATGACCCGTTCCATCTCCACTTGACGACCAAACATGCAGTTTTGAATAAACAGATATGTGCTATATGGCTGACGAAACATAGGAGTGTAGTTCCTCAGGAGAACAACAAGCTCACTCATACTAGCAATGGCGATCTCTACACATTCAAGCATATCCTCTATCTTTTTCATTCCATATTTACTTCCAGAAGAGAAACAAAAACGTTTAGCAGTATTGAATTTAGACAGGGATAAGGAATTGCTCGCACCATGGTCAAAGTTCTTCTCTTCTTCTTGCGCTCGCTGTATGAGGCTGTCTAGCATGTAGTAGCCTTGATACATCACTTCTCTTATCATGTTCAGTTGCTCAAGCACTGCTTGGTTTGTGATGTGCCTCCTCTCTGCCTCCTCAACCGTGACACGAACACGCATAAGCATCCATTGTAATCTCTCTGTGCTTCCTTTCTTTGATGATGCTGGCTTCAAGTATCTATCAATCAAGAAGGAGATTGATCTACTAACAAGTTCACCCATGACTACAGAGATGATTGTCTCCATTTTGGGAAATAAAAACTTGCAAAATGGTTGGTGGATCCAACAGGGCCGAGAGGACTTATAGTGCAGCCTGTCTCTCCTCTTCAGGTGGTGCATGGTCTTCATTTTCCTTTGACTAAGCGTCTCACACGTAACTGAATGTCATAATAACTTAGAAGACAAGCAAAGATTCTGTAGAGTGTAGACATGATTCACATCCAAACTTATCATGAAAACCAAAATCAATGTTTCAGTAAACAATGTTTTTAGTGTTTCACTATTATCCTGCTGTGTATGGATGACCGGCTACCATAATGGGCATGATAGAGCATCTCCAGCGGTTCACCATTCCCAATCTAACTAACATATTGGCAGAGGTTTTTTATAAAAATAGTGCTATAGCATATTCTCTTTATCTTTATCTTTCTCTTTATCTTTCTCTTTTTCCAATAAGTATTATAAAAATAATTACATGGATGGACGGAAATCGTGAGACAAATCTATTAAGCCTAATTAATCCATCATTAGAGATTGTTTACTGTAGCACGATGTTGCCTAATCATGGCCTAATTAGACTAAATTCGTCTCGCGAAGTTACTCGGGGTTATGGAATGGGTTTTGTCATTAATCCACATTTAATACTCTTAATTAATATCCTAACATTTGATGTGACGGGTGAAGAAGAGGAAGAAAAATGTTAAGATGTACCAGTCATCATGGTTTTCTTCTAAGATACGATGTTCCATTGCGTGTAAGGCTCTGTAAGAGGCTTAGTCAAAGAGAAATGAAGACCATGCACCACTACCTGAAAATAAGAGGAAGACTGTACTGTAGCGAATATGACTTCATAGAAGAAAACAAGTGTACCCTAATTAAGAGACCAAGGTAGAATCAAACATCAAAATAGTGACTCCAATGAAGCAATTTTTTTGGTTTAGGGCTTGTTCAATTCCCAAAAAAATTTTCACCAAAATTTTTTCCAAGGGAATCTTACATGCATGGAGTAGTAAACGTGTGTTAATGATAAAACCCATTCCATAACCCCCAGGTAACTTTTCGAGACGAATCTAATGAGACTAATTAGGCCATGATTTGCAACAGTGATGCTACAGTAATCATCCGCTAAACATTCACTAATCATGGATTAATTACCATCATTAGATTCGTCTCGCGATTTCCAGACGAGATCTATAATTAGTTTTATTATTAGCCTACATTTAGTACTCCTAAATGGTAAGATTCTCTTGCAAAATTTTTCACCAAAATTTTTTCACCCAATTGAACACCCCTTAGCTGGAGAAGATTGCATCCTGCTTATCACAGTAGTATCTCAACCAGCAGTAAAACTATAATCACAAGTTGGTTAAAGAATATAATAAACTATGTAACCATAGGAGTAAATTTCACCAGTGGTCCTCGAAATTGTTCCGTGTTCTCATGTTGGTCTCGGTGCTCTTAAAATGCATAGTAGCTGTCCTTAAATTGAGGACAGAATGCAGAGTTCAGAGACTACATCAGAAGGCAGAGTTCTATTTTTGTAAACGGACAGTCAAAGTTGCCCTGCCACATTTCAATTGAAACTACAAACAAGACAAGCAGAGTTCTGCCTCACATCAGAATTCAGACTAATTGTTGGTCCAGGAAATGACTACGTGGAGACACGTGGGTGGCGTTGTGATCTGTCATGGTGTCAGGCCACCACGCACGCTGCTGCGGCGAGAAGGTTTGGGCCTTGAGCGGTTCCCGAGCGCAAGGCAGCGTCAGTGGTGTGAACTTGATGGAGGCGAGTGCGGGGGTGATTGATGGCGGGGCGCTCGGAGGTCGCTGGCGGTGAGGTCATGCGCAAACCATGGTTCTAGGATTCAGTCTGAATTGACCAATTTTCAGCGAATTTCGCCTATCTCAATGAGGCCCGAAATGACATCCTATTATTGGAAAGTATTTGAGGGTGATCAAGAAGGCCGAAATAAAATGGGAAGTATTTCGGTTGAAATAAGAGCAACTTCAGCAATACCCATCTATTTCTTTGTGTAGGGGCTGCCTCTATTTTCTAAGGGTTTAGATTTTTCTCCCAACTCCAGCAATACCCTCTAAACAATCCTCTATCTTTAATAGGCCCACCTGTTAGTGTTTATTTCGAGATAGAGGGCCTCCTAGAGACCCCCCAGCCCTAGGGGGTATAGGAGGGGATTTGGAGGCCTCCCTATTTTGAGTGCCGAAGTAGAAGGCCTGCTGGAGTCTGTTCTTTGACTCCCGGCCTCTAAATTTGGATTAGCGGCTTATTTAGAGGATTTGCCGGAGTTACTATAAGGAAAGAACAAAATCACGATGAAACCTTCCCAAAGAACTAATCGGTCACGGATCCACTGACCGCGCCTTGATCGAGGGCGCCCCAACCCACCGTGGTTGTGACCCAGATCGTCCAGCGCAATATAAAAGAATGGGTGGCCGGCTCCAGGGACACGGTGTGATTTTCCCGTGATCGACCCACCCCTACAAACTCTAATTCGGTCTTGAGCGTTTTGGATTGACTCGAAGGTCTCCATGTGGCAGAACCGCTCAAATTAACCCAGCTTAAGTGTGCTAACCATCACCATTGAGGCAACCCGAGTTACCACACACTTAAAACGGACTAACTTGACAATCTGTCGGGTCAAGCCGGATGCAACCACTGAATACCTCGATCGAAACTAGCATGCACACACTCGCATGGAGACGAGTTCAGATATTACAACAATCTACAAATTTTACAGCACAAGGTCCCACAAGAGGTAATTATTATTACAAACTGAGTTCTTGAAATAAAGGGAGTAGTTTCAGAGTTCAAGTGCAGCGGAATAAAATGGTAGTCTAACAATGATAACTAACATCATGGAGAAGCCATCCACGATGTCACTCAGCACGATCCTCGCCTGTCGAGGACGTGTCCCACTCAACCGTCAAACCCGGAGGAAGCTAGCACGACCAAGTTAAACTAGCAACCATCTCGCCAATAGCATTACTTGAAAACAAAGTCATAAGCAAGGCTGAGTATACTAATACTCAACAAGGCTTACCCGTCTGGTGATATCTACTTCACCGACTCCTAGACATGCAAGGCTTTTGGCTGTTGGGTTTGTTTTGCCAAAGAGCATCTAAAAGTTAATCCTTACTTTCAATGTTTTAGCATCAAATTCTAGTTGATTAACCATTCTAAGCAAGCATTTATCTAGAACAAGCATGTGGAGCAAACAATTATCCAAGCATCAATATTAATCATCATCATGGTTCTTCTCTTTACTTAATGCAGCATAGAGGTCAAGCAGTCTCATGTAGTTGCGAGAAACAGATGATTTGAATCGATTTCTTAACCTTGCAAGGTGGACCTAAACACACGAGATGTGCGTACCCCTACGGGTTCGCACAACCCAGGCGGTTCCCATCTATCCTCGGATCGGATCCAGATCCCACTTCCCTTGGAATACAAGGCCGCAAGGTGTCATGCTTGCGCCGCACTTGTACCCACATGTGGCCGCATGGGAACATTGTTCCAAAGAGAGCGGGGAAAAGGTCCACTCACTGGTTCAATCAGGTACTAGGCTTACCGATCCCATGTCTCAGCATGTGCTTAGTACGTTCAAAGACTTAACCAACAGTACCGACACGTTACGACCTTACCCAATTTTTGATATACAGACGGGGCATCCACATGAACATCGTACCAAATCCCCGTCCATCAATCCTTATGATTCCAACATAAGTAAAGCAAACATTCCTATAACTCGCGAGTATCAGGAAATCACTCGACTTTTATCGTGTCCTTATTAAGCATGGCAACTATCGACCTATCATACTAGTATTCCAAAACATAGGCACTAGGATCATGCATCTAAGGTTTCAATAAACTCCTATAAACTTAAATGCACAAACATAGATAAAACATAGTTGCATAATTTAAAAGTTAGGTCATGCTCCGGGGCTTGCCTTCCTGCTCTAGGTCAGCCTTGGGCTCTTCCGAACCTTGATCCGGGTCTTCAACAACTTCAGTTAGATTAAGATTGCCTTCGCGCTGTTCACTCTCGGACTGGGCCACCAGCTCGTAGACACCGTCAGCTAGTGAGTTATCTACATGTCATGCATATATGAGATTTCTGAGTGCACAAACAAGTGTAAAAACGATGCTTATGAGTGCAGCAACTCAATTATACACGTCGCTGGGTAATCGTTTACCAACAAACAACAACTAAGAAACTCATTAAGAAAGCTGGAGTGGTGTGTTTGGGTGCTGTTTATTAGAGGTGCAGTTCTGGTCATAAACATTTTTAAAGTTTCTAAAAATTAAATAAGTCAAAACATAACTTAATTTAATTAATATTCAACACAAATAATCAACATAAATTCATCTATCAAGATGTATAAGTGTTGAAAAGGATACTAGGGCAGAATCTGAATTCATCTATCTTTCTCTTTTTCCAATAATTATTAGGATGAACCAATAATCTACCGGAACTCTCCCCAAACAGATGGGGAGTCGGTAGTTGGATTGATACAAGATTATTAGAAAAATATAAAAGCAACTCCCCTAATAATCATGAAAAAGATATTGGGACATCCCCGTGGATAATTATTGAAAAATATTTATTGAGAAACCACTAGAGATGCTCGTTCTTTTAAAATAGCTGCAGTAGCACTTGGATATTGCAGGATAGAGTCCCCATGAGAAGAAGGTGCTGCAATGGAGAAGGGAGATGCAGCATGTGCTTTTCGTTATGTGTTTAATTGAGTGTTTGATCAAGTCTCTCCTTAATGTGGGAAAGACTAGCTAAAGACGTTACATTGATGGTGATGGCTCTGGATCTCTAAGCCAACGCTAGAGAGTCAAGAGCTGTACCTTTCTGACTCAATTGGCAGGTGGGAGCTATGCCAGTAGGTGACTGGACTACTACGGGAGTGGACTGACTTTACCAAGTAACGTGTCCCTCCCTCCCAACTCCTCCACCCGCCCCGTTATCTTTCGTCTTGAAGAGGGAGTCAGTCCACTAATAGAGAGATTTCTTTCTGCAGTCCTGGCTTAAAAGTTACAAATAGACCCGGAAATTTCTCCATCAGCGCGCGAAAGCTCCACGCAAACGGCACTGGACGTGCAGGATTGCCTTCACAGTATATTCTTTTTTGTCCATAGAAGACAAAGGTCAGATTGTGGGTGACTTTGTCTTCGTCCAAAGTTGATTATTCTCTGAAATGTTTTTCTATTGTTCCAGTAGAGTCACTACTACAAAAAACATTTGTAAGAGCCAGGGGTTTTTTTTAGGGGCGGACTAAAAGGCGACGCGCCCCTACAAATGCATGAATGACACTGTAACTAAGGGCCGCCCCTACAGACCGCTTTACAATTTTTGCAGGGGCGGGTGACGCCATGACCCGCCCCTGTAAATAGCACTTTCTAGGGGCGGGCGATGGGATGGCCCGCCCCTGCAAATGCTTCCCTTTCCAGGGCGGCCCATGCCATGACCCGCCCCTGGAAACTCATTATCAGGGGCGGCTGGCCCCATCAACCGCCCCTGTAAATAGCATTTCCAGGGTCGGGCAATGGCGTCGACCGCCCCTGTAAATGCTGTCTATTCCAGAGGCGGCCCATGCTATGACCCGCCCCTGAAACTCATTATCAGGGGCGGCTCGCGCCATGAACCGCCCCTAGAAGTGTTGCACTGTACATAAAGCGAGAGGTCTTCTTCCACAACCCGACAGGTGGACTCCAAACCGGAAAAAGGAGAGGGAGGTGCTGCCCAAATTTTCCAAGACAAGTGGAGGACAAGTGGATGGTTTGTCCCCTCATTAGGAGGTGAGTTGATGCTTATCCTATGACTATTCTTAAGCTTATTGTATTGATTATATGGCTCAATTAGATCTCCATGGTAGTACCTCTAGCTAGATCTAAATCTCCATGTATGGTAGTACTTGGCCGATTGGACCCCAATTAAGCTCAACCTTTTGGATGGAACTAGGTTAGTGAAGTAGGGGAAGATGATTCTCTCCTTAATTTGCCTCGGATTTGACTTTTTAGGCTCATTCATGGATGGGGAAATTGCTAAAACCATGGAGGAGAGACAAGAAGATTTATCTTTTTTACAATAAGCGTGCATTTCTTTTCTTTTTGTTACATTTTCAACGTTAGCCTCATATAATGTCTTATATTTTTTGTTCATGGATATGTGTTATTTTTTCTTGACTTATTTTTTTAATGGAATTTTTCAAGGTTACAAGATGGATCGGTCATGGATGTACAATATATCAAGGCATGGTGAATATTTTCGCCGAGAGCTTGACAAGTTTCTTAAAGTCGCAGAGAATCATGCAATGGACGAGAGGACCAAAGATATGCGTTGCCCCTGCCGAATGTGCCAAAACCATTGTGTTTTCAATGACTTGGTTACAATCTGATCACATGTGCTGGTTCATGGTTTCGTGAAGGAGTACACATTATGGACATACCATGGTGAGAAGAAGGATACCGACGTTGTGGACCAGTTGCAAGACATCTGACGAGACCCTGAAGCCGTCAACAGATACTTTGACGGTTATGATGAAGATTATGGTTTCGAGGATGACGGAAGTGATGATGGTGTTGACTATGGAAGTGGTGGTGATGGAGTCGGTGGTGGTGAGGACATTGCTGGGGATGAAGGTGATGAGGACATTGTTGGGGATGAAGGTGGTGATGAATTTGATGACAGCGATTTCTTGGGCCAGTTGTTGCATCATACCGAAGAGGAACTATTAGTTGGCAGTGTGAAAGGCGCACAAAATATTGAGTCGTTGAAAAAGGCAGCTCAGGAAACTGTGTATGAGCGTTCAATGGGTTGTCCGAGACACTGGACTGTGCTTCGCTTCATACTCGAGCTGTTGATTCTAAAGGCTAAATATGGTTGGTCCGACGTTAGTTTCAATGATCTCCTTCGTATCTTAGCATGGTTGCTTCCAAAGCCTAATAAAGTACCAGAGAACACTTATCGAGCAAAGAAGCTTATTAGTCCCTTCACGATGGGTGTGGAAAGAATTCATGCTTGTCCAAATCATTGTATATTGTACCGAGGGGATGCATTCAAAAATTTGGACAAATGCCCGGTATGTGGTGCAAAACGGTACAAAAACAATGCTAGCTATTGTGGGGGCGAGGACAAAGTTCAAACAGACGGGAATAAAAGAAAGAGGAGGGGTAGTGTTGCTTGTAATGAGGAACCTGACACTTGTGTAGGCGTTGATGATGATGGGAAGCAGAGGAAAATTCCCTCCATGGTCGTGTGGTACCTCCCTGTGGCCGATCGCCTGAGGCGTCTGTTCTCAAACCCAAACGACGCTGAACTGATGCGCTGGTGGGATTCTGATAAGTGCAGGAAGGGAGACGGAAAGCTTCGCCATCCAGCCGACGCTAGCCAGTGGCAGAAATTCGACGAGAAGCATAAAGAATTTGCAAAAGATCCAAGAAATGTTCGGTTTGCTTTGAGTACGGATGGAATGAATCCATTTGGTCAAAGGATGAGCACACACAGCACATGGCCAGTTGTCTTGAGCATGTTCAACCTACCTACATGGTTGTGCCAGAAGCGAAAGTATCTTTTCCTATGCATACTTATACAAGGCCCAAAGCATCCAGGCATAGATATTGATGTTTTTCTTGAGCCTCTGTTGGAAGAGATGGCAAATTTATGGAACAACGGTATCAAGATGATTGATGGTTTTACACAGCAAGAATTCACCCTAAGAGCTATGATCTTCGTTACCATCAACGATTACCAGGCATTGTTTGTGCTTTCAGGGCAGGTCAAAGGAAAGACGGCATGCAGTGTATGCTTGGACGACGAAACCGCTTGGTATTTCCTCGACGGAACTAGAAAGGGAGTTTTCCTGAGGTACAGACGCTTCTTAGAGGAAGGACACAAGTACCGAGGTAAGAAGTTCCATCAATTTTTTGGAGGCGACGCTGTGATAGGTCCCGCTCCTGCAAAACAAGACGGACACGCAGTTTTGAGATGGTCAAGGACATCGAGGTTGAATATGGGAAGATGACAAAAGACGGAAAGCCGAAAAAAAGAGATAAGGCACCTAAGGATGGCGTGCCGTTTAAGAAGAAGTCAATTTTCTTCAAGTACTTACCGTATTGGGAGGACCTAGAGGTCCGCCATGCCATAGATGGTATGCACATGAAGAAGAATGTGTTCGGTAACATGATTGGGCTCTTACTGGATTCAAAGGATAACCTGAAGTCGCGCCAGGACTTGGTAGCTATGAACATTAGAGATGATCTTCACCCTATAGATATGGGGAATGGAAGATATAAACTTCCCGCGGCTAGCTACAACTTAACATTGGCTGAGAAGAGGGCAGTATGTCAGTGTTTACGGGGTATCAGAGTTCCGAGTCGTTACTCATCCAACATCAAGAAACTAGTGTCTATGAAAGATCTCTCGTTTACTGGATACAATTGTCACGATTGCCATGTTATGCTGACTGTGTTCCTTGCAATTGCAATCAGGGCGATCAAGCCAGTATACGTAAAGATGGTGATCACTCGGTTGTGTTACTTCTTCGACAGAATTTCTCAGAAGGTGATTGTCAAAGACGAATTGGACGATCTGCAGGTTTTTGTCAGGGAGACCATGGTGCAGCTTGAGATGTGCTTTCCTCCACAATTTTTTGACATCACAGAACACCTCATGATTCACATGGTAGATCAGATAAGGGCACTGGGTCCCCTATACTTACACGAAATGTGGTCATATGAGCGTTTCTTGTCAATCTTGAACCGATACATACTGAATCGTGCAAACCCTGAGGGAAGCATGATAGAGGGATACAGTACTGAAGAAGTCATCGAGTGCTGCCTGGCTTATCTAAAAGATAATTTGGGGATTGGTTTACTAGCGTCACTTCATCAGGGAAGATTGGATGGTATCGGCATAGCGGGGAGGAAAACATTCATCGACAATGACATGAATGAGATAAAACTAGCACATTACAGTGTCCTGCAACGCATCACACTAATGGGACCATTCATCCAAAGACACCTGGATGTTGTAAGAGCAGAAAGTCATGGCCGCTCACAAGATTGGATCATGAAGGAGCACAAGCGTCGATTCGTCGATTGGTTAAAGGAACAGGACATACCAGATGGGGAAACCATAGAAGAAAAAACAATCAAAAGATTGGCATCAGGACCATCCGCTCAGGTCACATCATGGCAAGGTTATGATATTAATGGCTACATATTTTATACTGCCAAAAAAGACAAGAAAAGCGTGTCTCAAAATAGCGGTGTTCGCACACAAGCCTTAGACGGAAATACCGGCAAAAACATCACATATTATGGCATCATAGATGATATATGGGAACTAGACTATGGTTGTAATATTAGGTTCCCCGTCTTTCGGTGTAGATGGGTGAACCACCCAAGAGGTGTTGAGGTGGACAACTATGGACTAACAATTATTGACCTCCAAAATATTGGATACAAAGATGACCCTTGGATACTTGCTTCACATGTTGCACAGGTTCTTTATGTAATCGACCCTTCTAAAAAACAGAAGCACATTGTGATCCCTGGAAAACAAGCTATTATAGGAGCTGACGGAGTTGAGGACGTCGAACAATACAATCAGTTCGAAGAAATGAACCTCTTCCAAGATCTACTAGAGAAGATACAGAATGTAGAAGCAGGCATAAAAAGGGGCGAAAAGCCATGGGTACGGAATGATGGAGAACCAAGAATTGTCACCGGCTAGATATGACATGTATATTACCTTCTGTTCAAATTTCAATTTGTATGCATGTGTATTGTAAGGATTGATTGCCTCAGAGGGTATGAACGGGGACATCTTCACATTACTATATTAACTTATATTCAAATTTGAAATTTGTAAGCACTTGCATATTAATCGACTATATGACCAACATTTTATACGCTCGTCACACCATAGACATA
>CM014271.1:86868118-86880997 GCA_004135705.1 Alloteropsis semialata | reverse complement strand
AGCTAGATTACACATTTATGTCACTAATCTACCATTTATGTGCTGTGTAGTATTACGTTTGGTGAAATATTATCTTCTATATGTTTATATTGATTTATGTGAGCAACGGATGCATATATATGCATAAGAATATATACGTGACTATTGTTGTATGCGGTTTGCCTTCTCGGACATGGACGACCCGTGGGTACCCGTTAACCCGACGGGCACGGGTTTGGGCATAAAATCAAACCCGTGACAGGTCATGGGTTTTTTAACGGACGGGTTTTACTTTCATGGGTATGGGTTTGGGATGGCAAAACCCAGCAGGTTTGAACCCGTTGCCATCCCTAACTCCAATCCAACGGCGCGGATTGTCTGACGTGCAGAAGCAAAGTCACCGGTGACTTTGCCCAACTAGATGCAGTCCATTACAAATCGAACGGTTGCTGCAACATGTTAGATTTTTTAATGCTCAACAGGTTGTTTCAGCCGTGGTTATTGGCCCCAGATAATCTATTTCTTTACTGACTACAACGACACAAGTAACAAGACAATTCTTGGTATAAAAAATATTTCACTTAAATATCTTGAAAAGTTCTAAGCTCCAAATAATTTAAATAGTTAGAGCATCTTCGAGAATCTTTTTAAAAATGAATAACTAAAATTCTGATTTAGCTATCTCTACTACTATTAAATTTGGAACGGAAACGTCGATACCGTATGTGTGGAATGCAAACTTCACAAGAAAATTTCATTGTAAATTATTATGTTCCATTCAGAACTAATGCTTGTAGAGAAATTTATTTCACCCGTACCAACGCATGGGCAAAATCCTAGTTAAGTAAAATGAAATGGCTAGCAAAAAAATGATGAAATCCAATAGCTTGTTCAAACAGCCTCTCCAAACCAAGGGCGAGGGCGCGGACGAGCGGATGGCGAGTGCATGCAAGACGCTCGACAAAAATGCCGAGAGGAGGAAGAAGGATAGCGAGCCTGGAAAGATGACGATCCTGTTGCCGATTCTATTGGATGGCGATCCTGTTGCCAATTCTGTTGGATGAGATTTTTCTCGTTTTTTTCCCTTTTTAGCTAGCTCAAGTTAGATAGAGAGCCAAGAGATGCTCTTACTACCAAAATCCAGTGTTGCAGTAGACATGTTCGTACGATTAGTCTTGAGTTTTCACTGTTGCATAATCTCAAAAAGAAACATCAACTTGATGTTCTTTTTTTTTTGCCTTTTCTAGGTTTCCATGCTAACTAATGACTTTTACTGGAGATTTTTAGCCGTGACATTTTAGGGTTCTAAAATTAGCCTAATATGGGTTGATGCTTGCAGCTAAGGCTATCCGCACTGGGTACGAGATAACTTCCGCTATCCCTTCCTCCGGTACGGGATAGCGTTTTTCCCTCTGCGGCGGGGAACGCTATCCCGTACTGGACGGTACCGGATGCCTCCGCATCCGCTAGAAATGGCGGAGGTAGAGGAGACGCAGTACCCCAGGGAGGGAGGAAGGGCGGGGAGGGAAGAAGGGCGGAGAGGAGGAGGGGAAGAGAGGGGCGAGCACAGGGAGAGAGGCCGGCCGCGGGGACGACCTCTCTCTCGGTTGGGAGCCGGTCTCTGGGGTCCGGCCTCCTCCGTCGCCTCCATGCTCCTCCCAGGGGCCTCCATCCAGGCGCCCGCGCCGACCGCCGCGCCGGGGAGGGGGCGACCGGGGGGAGGGAGGGTGGAGCGGGGGACCCGGCCTTCGAGGAGGGAGCTCCGGCTCGCGTCGGCCCCTGCAAGAGTTGGGGGGGCGGGGGGCGAGATCCCGGAGAGGGCGGCAGAAGGGGGGCCGGAGAGGGCCGGAGGGAGAGGGAGGAGCACGCGGCTGCCGGTGCCGAGGGAGAGGGAGGCTCTTGCGGAGGGAGCAAGGCCGGCGCAGGTAGAGAGGAGGGGAGGAGAGGAGCGGGTGGAGGAAGAGAGGCCGGACGGAGAGAGATGGTGCGGTAGGAAGACGGAGTGGAGAGATAGGGAGAGGAGGGCGGGAGGGGGTTAAAAAATTGAATAAAAAAATCTTTTTTCATGGGTCCCATGGTTGGTAGTTGGGATAGAGGATGAGATATAGAGTATGATGGGTGCGGGAGAAATCAGTATAGAGGAAAGAATCTTGATGACCAAGACAGTATATTCCTTTTAGAGGATGGATATAGAGTATGACGAGTGCGGATAGCCTAAGGGAGCGTTTGGTTTCTTGCTTATGGCGTGGCCTGGCTCGTGGGATGGAGTGCTAGGAAGTTTGGTTGCCTGCAAGCCCCGCTGGGCCTGGCCCACGGCGTGCAAAACGCATCGCGAGCCTGGCTGCCGAGATACGAAAAGAAAACCTGTTTCTCGGGAGCCTGGCTCACACGAGACGTGAGGCAAGCAGAAGGATCGGTACATGTGGCACTGACATCGCTGCTCATTTTGGTGCATGCAGTCATCCAAACGTCAGCTGAACTCGGACAGGCCAACTTCATTCAGGGCCTGTTTAGTTGGAAAAGTTTGAAAAATTTTGGAAAGAAAGTTACCATTGGAAAACGTGTTCTGTGAGAGAAGGCACGGTTGTCAGTGTAAAGAAAGTTACCACTTTTTGGTAACTTTCACCGAACTAAACAAGGCCTCAGTTAACCAAACGCATACACGTTGCACGCGCTTGGCCAGGCCAGCTTCAGCATGGCTGGTTTGATGCGAGCCAGGTCAGGCTGCACAAGAAACCGAGCGCGCCCAAGTTAACTTGCTGCCCATTGAAAAACAAACTGCTGCATACTCGCAAAAAAAAAAAAAAAACTGCTGCAGGCTTGCAACCGTAGAATGGACGATGGATGGCATCTAGCAGTGACAAAGTCACTGGTGACTTTGCTTGTGCACGTTAGAGAATCCGTGCCGGGGCATATATGTTTTAACTCCTGTTTATTAGGGGGTATATTATGGAACTACAGCCATATTAGGGGGTGCCAGCCCCCCTCCGCACCCCCTGTCTTCGCCTCTGCTCGTCTTGTTCCCGACTCCCCGAGCTCTCGCGGTCTCGCTCTTGCTCCCTGTCTCCCTCGACGCGCATGGCGAGTAGGGTTCGCCGCCCCCTCCATCGCCCTCCGCACCCAACCTACACCGGAAACCTGGGCTACCGGCAGCGATGAAGTAAGATGCAGTGGAGACGGAGGCAGTCCTCGGGCGGATCTGGGTCCTCCATGGCTGCCTCAGCGCCGCCATCCTCGCGTCCTCCCGCGCCCACTTCCTCCTGCTGTCCTTTCCCCTCCTCCCCCGCCCCCATTCGCGCCGTCTAACAAAGGGGTATACCGCGGTGGCGGCAGGAACGGTGTTCATCTTCATCGAGGGAGGCTGCGGCGGCGTGGGAGAGGGTGCGAGCAGCGCTGGCAGGGGGGCACGGCTGTGGCCAGAATCCTACATGCTACCGGCAGGACCACTTCGAGTTCTTACACGTGAGGTTGCGCCCCTTCGACCCCCTCTGTTCCCTCAATTTCTTTTTGCAAACTTGGATCTATGCGTCTTTTTGCAGCTCTGTCTTAGTATATGCATACTAACCATTAGCCCAGTACAACAGTTTGGTGCAGTTGTTCTTACTGCTTCGCAGCCACGCGTACTGATTGCCAGTCCACATGACCACATCCAAGCCAAAGGATTGGAAGGTTGTCTCCTAATCTTGCTGCCCAGCCACGAGTTCCCATATTGCAAGGTGAGCCCAGCCTTGGTTCTCTAGATCTGTTTATATGTGCCAATTTAGTTGGTTGCAGTAATGTGCATAAAAAATTCAGGATTGTGGCAACTGAATGATGTTAATTGAACAAGACGCTGAAATCCCAACTTAAAGAAATGAATGGATGCCTCCATTCTGTTAGCAGCATACGCAGCATGTTTGTTCCCCTGCTCTCTATGCCATCATTGACTTGGATCCAACTTAATTGCAGACACCCTTTACAGATGCTCATGTGGGACTTGAGAGAGCTGAGCATTTTGTGAATACATTTTTAGTCTAGACATGCAAGTGACAAGTCCCAACATTCAGCTTCGTGGATTACTATCACGACTATATCTGCAGAGTTTCATAGTTTACATGTCTTTCTGTTCTAATTATGCCGTTATTGATACTTTCGTCCGTACACAAGATTTTGCTAGATTAGTTTAACGGGTCTAGTCCCTACACAAGATTTTGCTATTAACTATTGGACTAACAGGGGGCACGCGGTAGTATAAATACTTGGACCAATGGACATCGAAAAATAGCATGTAACTTAATTCTTTGCATGGGCTACGTACCGTGAATCTGTGATACATCCAGTCATTATGAACCTTCAATATTACTTGTGTATGTGACAAGGATTAAGAGATAATAATTAGGTTTAGATGGAGTTATTTAGAACTAAATGTCAGTCCTGCAGTTTTTTTCAGGAGAACAAATTTGTCACACTGTTGTACTCCTGTGTTGTCTGAAGCTGGACCTATGTGCGTCACTAGATTCAAATTTTGTGGGTTACTGTGTAACTTATATTTACACATGGCACATAAAATTTAAAATAAAAGTTCTGTTGCATTAATTTGAAAACTGAAAATGTCAGTTTGTTTTGTAAATGATCTGGGTCTTTTGAATATAAGCTGGTTCACAGAGTGTCTATATTTGCTTTTTTCTCTGTAGTGAAGCTTTAAGCGGATTCATGTCACCACTGTTGTCCTGAATTTGAGAATATCCTAGTGTCAGCTACCGACTTCGAATCATGTGATGATAGACTAAACATTGTAAGACGAAGAATGATATTTTGCATTGTATTACATCCAACTAGTGTTGCCAGTTGTTACTGTTGCTTGCTAGATTAATTTGCCAAATATTAACTGGGTACGTCCTTGCAGGGCAGTTCATTGTAGCATCATTGCTGGACAGGAACATCAAGTCAAGGTCGCTTCTAAGAGATCCCGAAACGACCGTCTCTGTTTGGCAAGCAGGATGAGAGTGTACGGTTGTATATGTGTATATCTGGTAGGAAGTAGTTGGAGTTCTTTCATTTTTGCCATACTATGTATCTTCTGTTGTATGTGTATCTGTTCAGAAGTGTGTGTGTGTGTGTGTGAGAGAGAGAGAGAGAAAGAGAGAGAGCTGTGTATGTGTGCTGTTACCAGATGACTTCGTATATGTGTTCTATGATGCTTTGAATCTCTGCCATATGGTAATTTTAATATCTGAACACCCAAACACCATTTGGAATCTAATTCCAAGAATTAATTTCTTTGTACATCCAAACAAGAAAATTGAAATGAATCAGTTTCTACGTAATTCAATTCATATTGAATCCAATTGCTAGAATTTGATTGCTAGAATGAGATTCAATTCTAGGGAACCAAACGGGCCCTAGGGGTTATTTTGTAAGTTTTCAAATCACAATCCAGACCAAGAGGTGTTTTGTATGTGACTCTGTAGATGTGATCCACGTCCAGCCTTATTATAAACTCCAAAACAAATGCTTTAGTTAACAGAGTTTCTAACGTTTCATTGTTCTGCAGTGCAGTATTGACCGACTGCGATGAAGATCATGCAAGTAAATGGTCATTGTGGTAAATTTTTCTAAAATAGCTGAAAAATGCATTTTCCGGGTGGATTCCTCATGAGAAGGTGCTGCAGTGGAGGACAGAGGTGCAACATGTGGTTTTAGAAGAGTGAAGACTGAAGCAGTGCTTGGTCAAGTCTTTCCTTATTCATAAGACAAGAAACAGGCGGGAATAAGGGACTAAGACTCATGAATCAGAGAACCGCGTTGCAAGGGTGTATTCACAAAGAAGTGTACTGACAGTGATGGCTCTGGGTCACTAAACCAAACCAAGGGTGGGAGGGTCAAGAGCTGTACCTTTTTTTTGAGAAGAGTCAAGAGCTGTACCTTTCTTAGCTGGCAATGAAGGGGAAGAAAAGTCAAAGATGCTGATGCATTCTTAGTGATGCACTTCCCTCTGCTTTATTTTCAGGCCATGTTTAAATCGGCAAGATAAGTTTAGGAAATTTACTGTAGTAATTCTAAACCGAAGATTAGGAGGACTAAGGGCGTGTTTGGCACAGCTCCACTCTACAAAATGCAGCTCCGCTCCAACAACTCCAGGTTTTCTCAGCTCCACTCCACCAACTCCAGGAAAACATGGAGCTGCTGTACATGTTTGCCAAATTGGCCGACTCCAGCTCCACGAAAGGGATGCTTTGGGAGGAATAGTCTGTTTTGCCCCTTCTTTGATTTCGTCGCTGCTACTGTAGTTTTTGCCGCTGCTAAAGTATTTTGTTTTGCCACTGCTACAGTTTTTTGTCCCGAGATGCTACAGTATTCGGATGTGCTACAGTATGCCGATGATGAAACAATGTATTTGTTGTATCTTTCCGGTATTGTTGTTGTGAAAGTAGGATCACGATCAAAACGAGCAAAGTCTTCGTCCTCACCTCCATGCTTTCGAATGAAATTATGCAAGACAACAATTGAAGAAACTCAAATTATCTAGCTAATGTATTTTTTTAGGGTATATCATGCATATACATCCGCATTCTTTTTTTAATAAATAACAAGAATGTGGAAATTGAACACGACATGTCATCTTGTGCTGCCAATTTCAAACCGCCAGGTGTCCGGCTCGTTCCTGACTTCCTGCCACTGAGCGGCGGCCTGCCTGGCGTTGGCGAGATCACCGGAGGACGTGGCCAAGAAGCCCGCGGCGTTGCCGGTCCCGGACTTGAACCTCTCGTCGCCGGCGATCGACGGCGCCGGCCCTGCCGTCCCGAGCACCACCATCAGCGCGGTCACGGACGGGGACTTCGCTGCGGCGCAGTGCTAGCAGCAGTTGCAGCAGCAGAGGGAGGCCTAGAGGTGCTGGTCGCCCGAGCTCCACAGCCGGTTCATCACCGCGCTCCAGCGGCTCGGCGGCGCGCAAGGTGAGCGTCATTGCTGAGGATCTGCAGTGCTCTAGGGTTCTCCCGTGCCGGCGACTCGCGGACGAACCCGTGCGTGAAGCGAAGAGGCGCCGAGGCAGGAAGAAGGACCGGCGGCGGCATTGTTTTCTTTTTTTTCGAACCGGTATGTTGTGTAATCAGTGGCATTGGTGGGTAATTTTATTCCAACTTCATGAGGATGTTTGTAACAAGGTTTTTGGAGCACCCCTTGAGGAGCTCCAAGAAAAACATGGAGTTGGCCCCCAACTCCAGGTTTTTTCTGGAGTTGGAGTTCCTGGAGCTGGACGTGTTTGGCATGAAAAAATTTGGAGTTGATGGAGTGGAGCTATTTTTTTGGAGTTGGAGCTGTGCCAAACACGCCCTAAATATGATCTAATTATAAAACTAATTACACGGATGGACGGAAAATCGCGAGACGAATCTATTAAGCCTAATTAATCCTGCTATTAATCCACGTTTAATACCCTTAATTAGTGGCCTAACATTTGATGTGACGGGGTGAATAGTGAAAACTTATGGAACTAAACAGGGCCTCAGATTGTGCGTGATCTTCATTTTTCTTTGACTGCTAGCTGGTATGCAACAGCTGTGCAGTAGGTGAGTTGGACTACTGGAGTGGACTGACTTTGATCAAGTAACCCCAAAGATCAGTCAGGAGTAGACTCATTCATGACTTAGCAAGTAATGTCTCTGAGCTATTATTCCGAGACATTACATTCCAGTACAGGGCTAATTGTTCATTCTCCCCTCAACCTCCTGTGTTATCTTCCTTTTTTTCGAAATGGGAAGTTTTATTAATTTCAAGACCGTTACATCAAGATGATATACAAAGTGACTTGAAAATCTCCCGGTCTCTGCCTGGGGCACACAACCTTTAACAAAAGGAAAAAAAGAAGAAGAATAAGCCGGCACACTAATGGCCCTCGATCCGAAGACTAGACTGCCACCCACGTGCCTGGGTAAAAAAGTCCGTGGCCACCCGCACCAAACACTGAGAGGCCATTGCAACCAAATCCTGAGAAGTAGGCTTCTGGAGGATAGCCCATGTACAAAGCCAATGAGCAATTGAATAAATGACCTGCAAAGGAGATGATTGTTTGTTTTCAAAAATCAAAGCATTTCTGCATAACCACAGTGACCAACAAGTGGCTGCCGCCCCAAGTAACACTAGGGGTTTGAGATCATTACTAATCCTCGTTAGCCAAGTGCCAAACATATTTGCAACACTACGAGGCTGAGGGAGACCGTAAGCCGCATAAACAACAGCCCAAACGGTACGAGCTAAACGGCATTCGAAAAACAAGTGTCTAATTGTCTCATCCTTATGACAAAAGCAACATTGTTTACTGCCATGCCAATTTCATTTAGCTAAGTTGTCCTTAGTTAAGATTACACCCTTCCGAAGGTACCATAGGAAGATTTTAATTTTTTCAGGCGCCTTAAGTTTCCAAAGTTGTTTGTTAAAATTTGGGGCTTCATTGTGTATCAAAGCTAATGAGACTTTACAGAAAACTCACCATTCTGGTGTAGGTTCCAGTAAAATTCATCCTCATCCTGGCTTAAAACAATATTAGCAATACGTGGAAGGAGATTATTCCACATAACTAGTTTGTCTCCAATGAGGTCCCTACGCCATGATATATTTGGTGGGTATATGCTCAAGACTTCTGCCACAGTATCCTGTTTTCGATGGGCTATATTGTAAAGACAAGGATATTGTTCACGCAGAGTCATATTCCCTAACCACTTATCTTCCCAGAACCGGATTTGTGAACCATCTTTCATGACAAAAGAACCAAAACGAAGGAAATCGTGTTTAACTTTCATTAGACTAGCCCAGAAATGTGAGTCACCAATCTTCCATTGGACTTGAGCTAGTGGCTTAGAATCTAGATATTTGTTGCGCAGAATTTGTTGCCAAGTGCCTTCTGTTTTCAGTAAACGGAACAACCATTTGCTAAGCAAGGCTGTGTTCTTAATGTCTAGATTATGGATCCCTAGCCCCCCTTGTTCTTTAGGTTGACACAAGATGTCCCATTTAGCTAAACCATATTTCCTTTTATGGTCATCACATTGCCAAAAAAATCTTGATCGAAAGTAGTCCAATTTTTTAAGGACGCCCTTTGGGACTGCAAAGAAGGACATCATGTACATGGGAAGACTACTAAGAACTGAATTGATCAAGGTCAGCCGTCCCCCTGTAGACAAATTCTTTCCCTTCCAACTACTAAGCCGTTTCTCAAAGCGCTCCTCTACTTTTCTCCAATCCGCATTCGATAGTTTACGATGGTGTATGGGAATACCCAAATACCTCATTGGAAAAGCTCCTTGACTACAACCAAATAATTCTGTATATTGTGCCTCATAGCCTTGTGCATCCCCAAAACAAAATATTTCGCTCTTATGGAAGTTGATCTTCAGACCTGATAATTGCTCAAAAGCACAAAGCAATAGCTTCATGTTACAAGCTTTTTCTAGGTCATGTTCCATGAAGAGGATAGTGTCATCAGCATATTGTAATATGGATAAACCTCCATCAACTAGATGAGGCACCACACCACTCACTTGACCATTTGTTTTAGCTCTGTTAATTAATATTGTAAGCATATCAGCAACAATGTTAAACAAAATAGGTGATAAAGGGTCACCTTGTCGAAGACCTTTCCTGGTTTGGAAATAAGGCCCGACTTCATCATTAACATTAATTGCTACGCTTCCGCCCGAGATAAAAGAAAACACCCATGATATCCATTTAGGTGAGAAACCTTTCATCCGAAGCGTTTGCAGAAGGAACGGCCATCTCACTTTGTCATATGCTTTCTCAAAATCGATCTTAAAAATAACTCCACTATGTTTCTTTCTATGTAGCTCATGAACAGTTTCATGCAAGATGACGACTCCCTCTAGGATATTCCGTCCTCGCATGAAGGCCATTTGGGATGGGCTAATTATGTGATCTGCAACTGAATTAATTCTTAAAGTGGCTACTTAAGTGAAAATCTTAAAACTCACATTGAGCAGGCAAATTGGTCTGTATTGTTGAATGCGGTTTGCATCTTGGATTTTTGGTAACAAGGTTATGACACCAAAATTGAGGCTAAAAAGTGGAATATCACCCTTGTGTAGATCATGGAACATCTGCATTAGATCCCCCTTAATGGTTTCCCAAAACTTTTGGTAGAACTCGGCTGGGAAGCCATCTGGACCAGGTGCCTTGTTGTGCTCCATGTCAAAAATAGCATCCCGAATCTCCTTTTCAGTAGAAGGAGCCGTGAGGAATTCATTCTCTGTCGTGCCAACCTGAGGGATATCTTCTATCCCATTCTCGTCCAGCGAGAAGGAGTTCTCCTCAGGTGGCCCAAACAATTCTTTATAAAACTGGGTGATGTATGTTTTTAGATTAGCTTGTCCCTCAATTTTACCATTCTCGTGTTCTAGTGAGAAAATCCGTTTCTTCCTATGTTTGCCATTGGCAACCATCTGAAAATAACGCGTGTTATTATCCCCCAATAGCACGTCTGTTACCTTAGCGCGCTGATAAAATTTGATCTCCTCCTCCCGGAGAAGTTTAGTCAAATTGTCACGCGCTTTCTCCAACTGATCGCGCTCATCGTCAGTGAGGATGCGATTTTCTGCTGTTGTATCAAGGGATGTTATGGTTGATTGGAGGGTATTTTTCTGTTGTTTATACTCCTGTGTTATCTTCCTGAACAGAAACTCCTGAAATGGAGATTTTTCTTTCTCAAACCCTAGGTGAGCTGACAACTAGATCCATAAATTTCTTCATCGATATCAGCAAATGCTCCAAGCTGCAGGAACATGATGTGGTCAAGACTAAACTGGGATGGTGCCAATGTGAAGACTGGTCGAGAGCATGCCCTTCACATTGCACAAGATGCGCTTGATCAGCACGAAATGAGGCTCGCAGGGATCATGCATAAAGAGGAACACATGTTGAACCACGTACGCTAAGTCGGGCCGAATCAGTTTAAAGTACTGAAGATAGGGGGTGTTGACACATTGCTTCCTCATGATGCCCTCTCATCCTCACTTGATACAGCTGGCTTTGCGGATGGTACGGCTGTCATCTTTGTGTGGCCGAACGAGGGGCTTTTCACTATTGATCTCTGGTCATGCCAGGTCACAAAGGTGTGCAACTGCAAAGACAGTTCATACTCTGGCAATTTCCCCTATTTGAGCTTCTGCACTCCAGGTACTATATTAAGAGACTCTTGCATCCTGCCTCTCTTAACTTAACATGTGCAGCTTTTCTTGTTTGTGGTTTTTCTAATATTTTAGTTGCCAACATGAAATCTTGAATGGTGGTATGTGTACTCAGCACAATGAGTTCATATCACAGTTACATTTAAAACTCTGATACTTTTATTTAAGAATTTTCCTATGAACTCTTCTTGAAATTGGCCGGACATGCATGGAACTTTTTGTTGTCTTCCACACCTGCCCTGTAAACTGGTATCCAACAGGAAAGAAAAAGAAAGCCATAAACTGCACGAACTTCTTCACAACCCTCTGCATTCTCTGGCGATGAATTATTGCCAATGTCACTTAACAACATATACACTACCGGAAAACCCATAATTGCCGAGTGCCCGAGAGTTTGCTGAGTGTTTTTCATCGGGCACTCGGCAAAAAGGGGGTATGCCGAGTGCCTCCAGTATTACACTCGGCAAACAAAAGGCACTCGGCAAAAAGAGTGTATGCCGAGTGCCTCCAGGATGACACTCGGCATACAACACTTTTGCCGAGTGCCTCTCAGGCCCACTCGGCATAGAGATAGTTGCCGAGTGCCGTTCTGTGGGGCACTCGGCATACCCCCACCTGGCACCGGCCGGCAGACCCCCTTGCGCGCGCCGGTGGACGGCGTCAGAGTTTGCCGAGTGCCCGCCGTGAGGCACTCGGCATATCATTAATTTGCCGAGTGCTATACCTGGGCACTCGGCAAACACCCATGTTTGCCGAGTGCTTTTCCTGACACTCGGCAAACTGTCAATCAATATTTCATGCTACGCTTTTCAAACTTTTTCTTTCCTCCACTTACAATATGAGTTGCTCCATGTCTAAATTGGGTATTTTTTTTGATCCATTTGCTATATTCTGTTAATTAATTTCATTTAAATGAATTGTTTTGTTTTATGTCAAATTTGAACTGCAAGTCATTCAAATTGAGCAACAGAGTAAGTTGAAAAATGATATTCATGTTATTGAGTCTATTGTGAGGCCTTATATGTGTAATAAAAGTAAATTTGGAACTTTTTGGACAAGAAACATGCCGATTTACGTGTGTTTGTATTGTTTTAAAATTGTAGAAAAAACAAATAAAGTCTGAAAATCATGAGATTTGTCTAGAGCTTATGATATCATACGTGGAGGCTGTGGTAAAAAGTAGGGAAGGTTTTGCACAAGTCATCTCGTACGATGCTTATAAACCAGAACATCTCCGAAGAAGATTCGTAGAGTCGAGAAGTGATCTTTAAGATTTGGAGTCAATGTGACAGTCTAATTGGAGTTTTACTTCACAACTTTTTCTATAGGCAATAACCAACATAGATAGTTTCATTTTAAGTTTTGGTAATTTTTTGGATCTATTTTATAATTTTTAAATTATTTTCTGCACTTACAAAATTGTTATGCATATAAATTGATTCTGACGAATATCACATGAAATAATGGATTTTTGTCGGTATAATCATGAGATATACATTGTAGAGTGGATTAAACCTTTTTTTTCAAATCATATTGGAACAAATTTGAAAATATACATCAGATTTGAAAATATACATGAAATTTGAAAAAAAAAACGTTTGCCGAGTGCCCCCTGGTCCGGCACTCGGCAAACACGGAATATGCCGAGTGCCGGATCAGAGGGCACTCGGCAAACGGGCATACCGGGGGTATTATCCCCCCTGGCTTGTGCTCTCACGCCCAC